>JAODAL010022714.1:0-40000 GCA_025379985.1 Phyllomedusa bahiana
GCCGGACCCACTTCTCTTGGGGATCGACTCTCCCACCCCCCCCCCTTGAGGAGCGACTTCCCCCACCCTCCCCTTGGGGAGTGACCGGGCCGACCCTCCCTCTTGAAGAGTCGACCCTCCTCCCTCCCCCCTCTTGGGGAGTCGACCCCCCCCGACCCTCCCTCTTGGGGGAGTCGACCCTGCCGACCCTCCCTTTGAGGAGTCGACCCTGCGCCCCTCCCTCTTGGGGGTCGCCCCCCGACCCTCTCCTTTAGGAGTCGCCCGGGCCGACCCTCTCCCCCTTGAGGATTCGATCTGCCGACCCTCCTCTTGAGGAGTCACTTCCCGCCCCTCTCCTCTTGAGGAGTCGGCTCTGCCGACCCTCTCCTCTTGAGGAGTCGGCTCTGCCGACCGCCCTCTTGAGGATCGACTTCCCGACCCCCCCTTTTGAGGATCGACTCTGCCGACCCCTCCTCTTGGGGAGTGACTCTGCCAAACCCTTTCCTCTTGAGAAGTCGACTCTGCGACCCGCCCTCTTGGGGGTCGATCGCCGACCCTCCCTTGAGGAGTCGATTTGCCGACCCTCTCCTCTTGAGGAGTCGACTCTGCCGACCCACTTCTCTTGAGGAGTCGGCTCTGCCCACCCTCTCCTCTGGAGGAGTCGGCTCTGCCCACCCTCTCCTCTGGAGGAGTCGGCTCTGCCCACCCTCTCCTCTGGAGGAGTCGGCTCTGCCCACCCTCTCCTCTGGAGGAGTCGACTTCCCGACCCCCCCCCTTTTGAGGAGTCGACTCTCCCGACCCCCTTTCCTCTTGGGGATAACTTTAAAGACTCTTCATGCATCTAAATATTTTCTGTATAGTCTTAGCAAATCTCAGCCTTTTGTGGTGTGAAAATTAAATATTTTGGGGACAATCCTCTTAAAAATATAATTACAACATTTTTTTTTTTTTTAAATTGTGTGATTTTCTAAACATTCTTTTTAAAGATGTTTTTGCCAAAATGAAACCTTGAATGCGCAAATTCATTACATCTGTTACATAAATTATAAAGAAAAAACTTTACACTTTTAATAAAAATAATAAATAATACATAAAAAATAAAAATTTAAAATTTTTTCGAAAGGGGATTTTCAAAAATGTAAATTGCTGCAAATAAATAAATAAAAAAAAAATTCTGGTAGGAAAATAAACAGCAATTTACTGAGGGGGGGGTGCGGGTAAAAGAGAAAGGTTGTGTGTGGTTCTAAAAAGGGGTGAACCCCTGGGGACACGGGGGCTCATCCTTTCTAAAGCAGGTTATAATTGTACACCCGTACCCCTGCTATTACATCACTGGCACTATTGTTCCTGAAATGAGTGTTTTTTTACTTAAAAGCAGGTAATAAAAAAGTAAACCTATAATGAAACATTATTAGGCGACTCATTATACAAAACTTTTTTTTTTTTTAAGTTTTTCTTATTTATAGAAATGGCTTCTAAGCATCATTTATTTAAATTTCCTTTAACACAAATTAACGATAAAATTATAAAGTTATTTTTAAAACCCATGGGGGATTTTTTTAAGGGGGCCTCACATCGCCCCTTATTTTCAAAAACATGCCCATTCAGAATTGCAGATACAGAAGAATTCCCAGTAATTATTATAAATCCATTATTTGCTTATGATTTAATTATTTCTTGCTCGAAATGTGATTGTAATCTTTTTCCTTTTTTGATTAATTTTGAAATATTTTTTTGTAAGGGCTTTAAATTTTATTAAAAATTTTTCTATTTCTTTTTCTATCTTTTTTGGGGTAAAATTTATATCCCTAAATTTTAACCCCTTTTGGCCTTATGGGTCTTAAGTATGAAAACTGACCAATTTGTAAAAACTATTTTGTTTTCCCAGAGTTTCCCAACCAGAGCTCATAGCAACCAATTTTGAGGGTCATAGGGAACCAATTAGAGCCCATAGCAACCAATCAGAGCCCTTTGGCCACCCAAACAGAGCCCCCAAAACAAACCCAAAAAGAGCTCAAAACAGCCAATCAAGGCTCATAGCACCAATCGGAGGCCCTAGCACCCCAAAGGGGCTCCCAAACGCCCAAACAAACAACAAAGCAACCCTCAGAGCTCAACTTTAAATTTTTTATTGTTTCACTAGGAAAAAGCTGGGCTCTGATTGGTTGCTAGGGCTTGAATTTGGGGGTATGGGTTCTGATTGGTTCGCTAAAGGGGGTCTGGTTAGTTTGCTAAGAGCTCTGTTTGGTTTGTTAGGGGTTTATTGGGTTTGCTATGGGCTCTGGTTTCTATTGGGGTTTTGGGTTGGTTGTATGAGGTCTGATGGTTTCTATTGGGGTCTGATGGTTTGGGTAAAGGGTTTTTGATTGGTCCTATGGGCTCTGGTTAGTTGCTATGACTCTGTTTGGGCCCTTATGGGCTCTTTATTTGGGCTCCGTGGGGTTGGGTTTTCTATGGGGTTTTATTGACTGTATGGGCAAAAAAGATTGGGCATTTCTTTCTAGAGCTTTAAAACAGAGGGGTCTACAAAGCCTGAATACGCTGGCAGGGGTCCATTTTGGGTTTAAAAAGAGAAATTAATTTTAAAAATTTTTGGGCTTTGTTTTTTTCTGTTTTCCCGGAAAGTAAAAACCATTTTTTTTTGAAAGGGTAAAAAGCCATTTGAAAAACTGTATAAGCCCACCCTTTAAATGATGACTTTTCTCAGTCCCGCTTCGCCAAAAGTTTAAAAGTCAGGATACCCCCAAATAGGGATACGGGCCTAAAAGCATCTGTGGAAGGTAACATTGATGTGAGGGCTTACTCCAAAAGGTGGAAGGAAGGGACAGAAGAATTTAAAAGAATAAAGACCACATAAGAAAAGAAAAAAAATGTGAAAATTATTTGAAAAGAAAATATAAAATTCTAGTATTACCATTTATTTAAATCCGCATTATTCCAGGGCTGCACTTCCAGAAACGGGTTTAAAAAACGTACGGGCCAAAACTGGGAAAAAGAATACAAACTCACACTTAATTTAGAAACAAACCCGGGCAAAGAGGGGCCCAGGCCCCCCCCCGAGGGTTTTCCAAACCCCGTTTTTATTTACCCTTCCTCCCCTTTTCCGGGTTTTTTACTTTTATTAAACCCCTTTACCCTTTTTTCCCTTTTTTACTACTGCCTTCCTTCCCTTCCCTTCCCTTTCCCTTCCCTTTTTCCCCCTTTTTTTATTCTCCTTCATTTTTTGTTTACTTTCTTTTTATTCATTTTTCATTTTTCCCCTCCCTCCCTTCCTGTCTTACTTTTTCCCCCTTTTTTCCCGTTCTACCCCTTTTTCTCTTCTTTTTTCTTTTTTCTGCTTTTTTTTTCCGGGCTCCTGTCTTTTTTCTCTTCTCCCCTTCCCCTTTTTTCAAAATCTTTTCCCTTTTTAGGCCGGTTTTTCCTTTCCCCCCCTTTCCCCATCCTATCTTTTCTATTTCTTACTTTTCCTTCTTCTTTTTTTCTTACTCATTCTTTAATGTGGTTCTTCCTTTTTCTAGCTTCACTCTTCTTCTTCCTCTTTCTTCTACCTTCACTCTTTCCATCGCTCTCCACAGTCTCTTTATTTGTTCTTACCTTCTCTACTATTTTCTCTCTTTCTTGTCTTCCCTTTTCCCCAAGGTTTCCCTTCATCTCCTTTTTTTTATCCCCCCTTTCTTTGGGTTCATCTCTAATTATTTCTAGAATCTTGTTTCCGTTTTGCTGAACACCGAAAAAAAAATCTGCAAAATTTTAAACAATGCCCAAATTTGGTTGGGTCTTTTGTTTTTCCAGGTTTTTTCATAGCCCAAAGGGCTGGGACCCCTAGCTTTAAAGACTGGCATTATCTACCAGCCTGCTATCAGTGCAAATCAAAATGTTTTTTCTTTCCCTTCTCAAAAGTACTATGGGGAAAAATTAATAAATGTTTTAAAAGACTCCCTATCCTCTTTTCACTGTTTCTTTAATTACATCCCCTCCTTTCCCTACACGATAATATACAAAACCCTCCCTTAAAAAAATTCATTTCACTGTAATATTTCATCACACCCAATTTATCCCCACGTTGATACTATATATTACAACCTTTTCCAAACCCCTACAAATTTATACTATACATTGGGCAAACCCAATCATCCTTCCCAGATACTATTACATGGAAATCCCCCAAAATCCCCTACACTGATATATACATTACTTTCCCAAACCTATTTCACGAATTATACATCACATCCATACACTGGTTTCTTACATGACAAAACCCTACACTATATTTTAAATCACATCCCCTTTTTTTTGGAAAATTTTTTCATGGGCTCCAATTTATCCCTTACACGTTTCTATACTGACCCTAAATATCCATAACCCCTGAAACTTTTTAACCCCATCCCTAACCCATTTCACTGATAAAATTCATCACAACCTTTTTAAAAGATACTAAAACATTAAAATCCCCCATAATCCAATTTCACTGATTTTTATAAATTTATCCCTAACATCCATACACTGATATTATACATCACATCCCAATCATCCATACACTGATACTATACATGACATCCCAATCATCCATACACTGATACTATACAGGCCCTCCCTATCATCCAACAAATGGGTACTATAAAAACACATCCCTATCCAAACCTTTCTCTGGGTTCTTTACTCATATCCCAAATTTGAGGGTGGCCCCAATTTCTCAAAAATTCGGGTTTGGGGCACTTCGCCGAATTTTTTTGACAAAAATTTGTTCCGGGGGGCCGAATTTTTTCGGCCGAATTTACGTTAAAAAAAAAGCTATTTCCCGGTTTCCCGAGACAGGGTTTCTGTAAAAACGTTGTGCCCAGGGTTAAAAAATGCAAAAGGGAAACTTTGGGTTTTGGGCTTTATACAATGTTGTGTTTTTGTATGAACGCACATGAAGCCCCCCGCTCTTTAAAAATCGTTTTTCCACTAAAAAATTTCCCCGGGGAAAATTTTAGAGGGAAAAAAAACTGCCCAAAAAAATTAAAAGGGGGAAATTGTGGGCCCTGTTTAAAGTCATGCTAGCGAAAGTTTGGAAAAAAAAAAGCTAGACCCAGGTGCAACTTTTTGATGAGTGTGGAGGGGGGACGGCGGGCCCCCCCAAAAGCACATGAGGTCGGGCAGGGGGCACAATGCCCTTTTTGGGAAGGGGGGGAAAAAACAGTATTAGGCCAGAGTGGCAAAAATCACACAGTGGGAGGTCAGGGCAGCAGCAGGCTTAGGTCAGGCAGTGGCAAAAATTTGAAAATTTTGGGGGGGCAAAACAGTATTAGGCCCGGGAGTGGCACAATGATCCCCGGGGGAAAGGTTTCACGGCAGCCCCAGAAAGGGTCAGCCAGTGGCCCCAATAAATTTTTTGGAGGGGGCCCAAAAAGTTTTGGGGCCCCACAGAGTGGCAAAAAATCACACAGTGTGGGAGGTCAGGGGCGGCGGGCAGTATGGGGTCAGACAGGGGCAAAAAATGCCCTTATGGGGCGGCAAGACGAAATTGGGCCCCAAAAGTTTGGAAACAATCACACAGTGGGGAGGTCCGGCGGCAGCAGTATGAGGCCCAGATTTTTGCAAAAAGGGTTTTTATAGGGGGAAAAAAGGCGGGCAAACATTTGGGCCCACAAGAGTGGCAAAAATAAACAGTGGGGGAGGTAAAAGGCGGGCAGAAACATGATTTTCGGGACAGGGCACAATGCCACAGTGTGGAGGGCACGACGGGAGTCCCCCACAGCAGAAAGGGTCAGAAAGTGGCCAATAAACATTCTGCAGGTGGCAAAAATGGGTTTTACCCCACAGAGGGCAAAAAGGGATTTTTGAAAGCGGGGGGGCCCAGGGGGCAAAAAGAAATAAAGGGTCACCCAGTGGCACAAGGGCCAGAGAGTGGGGGGTTGACGGGGCAACAGCTTTGGGTCAAGAGTGGCAAAATGACATTCGGAGGTGGCAAAAACAGTCCCAGGGCAGGAGGGGCCAAAAATTGGACACAGGTGGATGCAGGGGAAACAGCAACGGGCGCAGCGGGCATAAAGCACAAAGAGTGGCACAATGACAGGGGTGTTGGGTGGGGGGCCCAATTTACCACCCCGGGAAAAGAGGGGTGGTAGGCAAAAGGAGAAACTATCAGCAGTGTGTGGCTTTTCAGGCGGGTGGCGGGCATCAGAAAATGGCTGAGGGGGTTATTTAAACCCCAGACGACGGGGGGGGGGGGCCTAAGGGCATTGGGGGTGTAAAAACCGGCCGATCCACGCCTGTTTAATCTTGACAAAGGTCATCTTAAAACATTTCCCGGGGAAAAAGGGGGGTTTCCCCCCGGGGGGGTTTAACCAAAGGCCCCCGCCGCACGAACCCCCGTTTCAAAACCACATTTCCAATGGCCGGGCGGGTACCCTTCCCCAACTGAAAACCGGAAATTTTCGGCCCAAAACCGGGTTTGGTCCCAGTATTCCAGCGGATCCTAACGGGGGGGCAGGTGCTGCCCAAAAGTAGGCCCCAACCTTTTGGGTTTTCGGGAATCCCCATTCCTGCGCTGCGGTGTTTGCCCTCCCCACTAGGCGGGGAAGGAAGCTGCTCATTAGGACTTCCGATTTATTTTTCTGATATGGAGCGGGAAATGTCCAACCCCCCCCCCTTACCCCCAGCAGCCCGGGCAGTAGTCGTGAGCGTTTGGGGAAAACCCCCCCGGGTTCAGCCCTTTGCCCAGAGGAGGGACGATCCCGGCACAAACCCAGCGGCCAACTGATTCGGAGGATTTCCCAAAAGTTTTTTGATTTTGTCTTCCCTTCAATAGCGGGAAAAAGGTCCCTTTTTGGGACCGGTAGCGGGGCCCAAATTTGGGTGGAGACCAAATTTCACCCCCTCTGCCGGATGCTGACTATTGGGCTGTCACTGGGCCAAAGGCAAATCGCATCCCTGCGGGACATCGGCACAAGTGACCCCGGGGGGTTTCCCTCCCCCAAATTTCCCACTGTTTTCTGCCCCCGGTGTTTGGGGATCATCTCCCCTCTTTCTTCCCCCATTTTCCTTTCCACCCCCTTTCCATTGTCCTGTTTCCTCCCCCTCTTGGACCGGGGTGGGAAAATCGAAATCATTTAAACCAGAAAAATGCTTTGCCCCAAAGTCCCCTCCCCCCTCCTAAATTTCAGTCCCCCCGGGACTCATGGGGGCCACGAAGTAGTCGCCACTTCTCCACCCCCTCCCAGAAAAGATTTTACACATCTGTTCCAGGCTTGAACAGGGGAATCCGTTTTTTCATCCCGAAACCCTGGCGACTGAAAAATAACTTTTGCCTCCTGGGAATGGCCTCAACAAATGGCAGGTGTCCCTTTGAGTCCCACTGGCGGACATAAAAGGGTCCACGGGGGGGTTACTTCTGCCCTCCCGGGATCATAAAAAAAATTCTTTTAAAATGGCCCTTTCTCTTTTCATCCCGTGGGGTCAACATGTGCGGGGCGGGAAAATTCCAGCGGGTGGAAAAATCGAAAAAATCAAGGTTTTTGGGGGGAGGCCTTTTCTGCCGCGGGCAACTCGAGGGGGTTTTTCCGGGGTTTGAAAACGAAGGGGGAAAAAGGTGAAATGCCATTTTTGGGCCAAATTTTCAAATGTTTTGAAGATCGGGGGAAAAGGATTTCGGGAAAACCTTTTTACAACCAGATTAAAACCCCACCGTGCCCATGCGGGGGCATGGCCCAAACCCCCTTTGGGGTTGCAGCGCGGACCCATTTTTCCCCCCCTTGTCCGTAACCCAAGGTTTTCCGATTTGCAGTTGGCGGGGGAAAAAGCCCACACCCTTTTTTTTGCCGGGCCTTTGACGCGGACATTTCCCTCCCCTGGGGACTTTGTTCGCCAAGGCAAGCCGGGTTGTGGGGAAACTGCGTGACACCGCGGTGCCCTACACTTGTGGTTTTATGGAGAAAGTATTTGGGTGGAGGCGGGGTGGGGGTGGTTGGGGGGAGGAGGAGGCGGAAATTGGTGCAGGGGGCGTTTTTTTGGACAACTTGGGGGGAAAAAACGGCGTCTCCTGCCCCAATTTGGGTTTGGTGTCCCTGGGCGGGGAAGCACATTCCCCCATTTGGGGCCGGGTAAAAGGACTTTGTACTGGCCCGGGCCCGGGTATTTTAAGCTCCAAAACCGTCCGCGCTGCCTTTTGTCCCTTTGGGGGAAACCCAAAACCGAAAAAGCCTCAAGGACAAACCCCACTTTTGTTCTAAATATTTTTTAAGTTGGGTTTTGCCTTTTTGGAAAAGAAATTACGGCTTGGAACTCCCCTTTCCGGGCCGGCACAACCATTAGTTCTCTTTATGGTGCGAGCCCAAACCTTTTGGAAAGGGAGGGACTCCCAGTACCAACAACTTGGACGGGCCGGTCAGTTGTTTGCCCCCTTGGGGAGGGTTGGAGGGGCATACTGTTGCCCTCTTTACAATCGCCTTCTGAACGATGCTGGCGCCATGATTAAAAAGGACAGGAGCATTGGACCGGGAGGGGATGCCCAAAAGGGGTAACGCTCCTTTGCAGGGTTGGTGGAGCCTTGACGGGCTGAAATGGTTTGGGGCTTCCACTGGCCGCCTCCCTCGGGCCTGCAGGGGCAGGTTTAAACCCACCAAAATCTGAGCCAGTTTTTTCCCAGGCCCCCCCCCCGGAGGGGTAAACGCTCCCTGTTTTTTGGAGGGCAGGGCCGTTGTGCCAACGTTAGCTCCCGGGCCACGCTTCACTTTCGGGGCCCTTTCAAAATTTCTACAATTTTTAAAAACCCATTTTCCCGGCTCCCCCGGTGTTTTAGCCAAAAAACTCCCCACACCCCCGATAGTTTTTTTTTTAAACCCCCCAACGGCCCGCACTGGTGACTACGGGCCGCCGCTCCCAATCCCGCTGACCCTTTTGTGCCGCTACGGGCTTGGACCCTGCGAAGGGGTTTTTTCTCCCCCGTGGGGCTTGGCCCCCCCGCCCTCCCCAATGCGGCTACCCTGTGACTCAGGGCCCACAAAACCCATTTTGTGGTTTGGGGGCCCTGCCTTCGAAAAAGCTGACCCCCCTCTTCTCCTGCGTTGATGAAAGCCCTTGCCTTCACCCGGCTCCCAAGTGGGGGGTTCGGCTACTTTTTTTCATCTATTTGTGTTTCTTCGTCATGTTTGTCCTCACCCACCCGGTTTTTGGTAGGGCAGGGCGGGACCCCTCCCCAACATGACCCCCCCTTGTCACCCCCTAAACATCTAAAATTTTGGGCCGCCTACTCCCCAAGAAGCTGGGATTTTGGGCCCCCAAATTTCTTGGGCTGCAAATAGCTGCTGATTTCCCCTTTCCTCAAATTTTTTCACCCCTCGCTATATAGTGGCGCTGAGCCCAGACCCTTTAGTAGATCTCTGGCTGGGGGAAACCGGGGATGGGACAGAGGCGGGCTGAGGACAGGTGAAGGGCCCCTTTACCCGCTTTCCCCGGGCCCCTGCCAAATTAAATTTTGTGTCTGAGGTTTTTCCCACCCACCTTTGGCTGGGGGTTTTCAATTCATTGGGAGGGAAGGGGATGACCTATTTAAACCCAACAAGAAACCCCCGGGTTGCTGAAAAAAACCCCACGGCCCCCTAGATACGCGGCAGTTTGGCCCCACCGGGGTGAAACCCCGCTGCACTCCCCCTTTCTGTGCTGCGACCGGGGCCCCTTTCAGGGAATTTTTTGTCCAACTGCCAAAGGGAGTTGCCCGAGCCCGCCACCTCCGGGCTGGGCCCTATTTTTGGGTTTTAAAATGTAAAGACACTGTTTTGGGTTTTAAACATCTGTATTGATAAATATACAACCCCGTTTTTTGAATCCAAATGAACCCGTAACAAGCTTGGGTAACCCTTTGGGTTTTTTAAATTGCGCTCCCAAATGGCCCGGGGAAAAATTTAATTGTAGTTCGTTTACCCAACACTTTTGTGTTTTTCTTAAAAGTAAAAGCCAAAAAAACAGGTTAATTAACCTTCGCTTGGGGTTTTTGCTACAAGAAAAATGTATTTATTTTTTGGTTTTTGAAAAAAACGGTTTTTTTTTTGTAAAACAAGGCCCAAAACAACGCTTTTAAATTTAAACCCCCGGGTTAAAATTTCGCAATAGAAAATTAGCCGCACAAAATTTTGTAGCGTGTTACGCGTGTTTTCCCCCCCCCACCAACAAAAAGGGTACCGTTGGGAATTTCCCCTTTTCTTTTGAATTAGGCTAACAAAAATATATTTTATTTGGGGGGTTTGAAAAAAAACGGTTTTTTTTTGTCGCACCACCAGGGAAAACAACGTTAAAATTTAAACCCCCGGATGTAAAATTTCGCCCAAAAAATTGAGCCCCACAAACTAGTAGCTTTGGGAGCCCTGTTACAATTGCGTTTTTTTTTACGCCCAAAACAACAAGATATACGTTGTAATTAGCCTTTTCTTGTGAATTTAGGCACCAAAAAAATATAAAAATTTGGGGTTTGAAAAAAGAAAAGGTTTTTTTTTTTTGTCACACAGCAGCAAAACAACGCTTAATTAACCCCTGGGTGAAATTGGCCCAAAGGGAAATTGGGGCCCACAAAAAATTGTTGCGTGTTTCCCAAATTTCGTGTTTTTAAAGCCACACCAAAAAAGAATACAGTTTTTAAAAAAAGCCTTTGCTTGTGATTTGGACCAAAAAATTTAAAATTTATTTGGGCGTTGAAAAAGCGGGTTTTAAATTTTTGGGCAGCCACCCCAAAACAACGCCTTTAAATTTAACCCCTGGATTAAATTGCGCCAAAGAAAGGGGCCCACCACAAAATATTTGCTTTTTTTAGCGTGTTACAATTGCGTGTTTTTACACCACACAACAAGGTACTTTTAAATTTAAACCTCCTTTGTGATTTAGGTCCAAAAAAAAAAATATATATATTTGGCTTGAAAAAGCGTTTATTTTGTCGCACACCCAAAAAACGTTTAAAATTAACCCGGGTTTTAAAATTGCCCCAAAAAAATTGGCGCAAAAAACAGTGCGTTTACAATTGGTTTTTTTTACCCCACCAACAAGAGATACAGTTGTAATTAGTTTTTTGTTGTGAATTGGCTACCAAAAAAAAATATATTATATTTGGCGTTGAAAAAGAGGTTTTTTATTTTTGTCAGAAACACCCAGCAAAAAGTTAATTAACCCCGGGAAGTAAATTGCGCCAAAGAATTGACCCACCAAAAACTGTAGCTTTGTGCGTGTTACAATTGGTGTTTTCACACCACACAAAAGAGATACAGTTGAAATTAGCCTTTTTGCTTTGAATTGGGCCCCAAAAAATTTATATTTTTGGGGCGTTAAAAAAAGGGACGGTTTTTTTTGTCAGCACACCAGCAAAAAAACGTTTAATTAACTCCTGGATGTAAATTGCGCCAAAGAATTGAGCCGCAAAAAATATAGCGGTTACAATTGCTGTTTTCTACCCACCAACAAAAATTTCAGTTGTAATTACCCTTTGCTTGTGAATTGGCTACCAAAAAAAAAATTATTTTGGCGTTGAAAAGACGGTTTTTTTTTTTGCAGACACCGCAAAAAAAACCTTTAATTAACCCCTGGTTTAAAATTTGCGCAATGAATTCAGCACCCAAAAAATGAAGTGGTTTTTGTATTGAAAAAAAGCTGTTTCTTTAAATGAATACAACGGAAACTGGCTAAAACCCTTGGATATTAAAATGTATTGCACTGCAGGGGGACCACATGGATTTAGATCCAATACCCCAAAAAAAATCAAAATTTGCACTTTCAGAAAACAGTTCTGAGAAAAGCTGAAAACCCACAGAAATCCTTAAAAAAAATCAGTTTTCAGAAAGCGCATCCCCCGCAGCACACCTTCCCTGTAAGTCAGTGAGAGGAGTTGAGCCCAGCGGCCGCCGGCTTATATATTTGCGGTGACATCACAGAACCCCGCCGGGTCTTGTTTTGGTTTTCATCCGCACAGTCATGCAGGCTACCCCTTTTTCCCCCCAATGCTTTCCCCCATGTAGCCCCATGTGCTCCAGCATTTTACAATCAAAACCCAAACTTCGTTCACCGAAGTCCCCCAAAAAGTTCGCTTCGGTCCAAAACCGAAGTTTTCCTAAAATTCTAAACATTCCCCTTCATTAGAATCAATTGCCCACCCTCTAATCCCAATCAATTTAATTGATACTATACGTCACCCCTTAAAAATCCCTAAATCCCTAAAAATCCCCTTTATTGTCGCTTTTACTAAATTCCCATTTACTAATTTTAAATCAGTTGCACCCCGTGCATTACACTATGATTACTTTTTATCCCTATACATTGATACCAATAACGTTTCCCCTCATTCCCAACATTGAAAAAATTATATACTACATCCCGTATACTATTATTATGCATTGAATCCCCTACATGGATACTATGCATTACATCTGATACATCTATACTATACATTATATCTTATAGATTGATATTGTACATTACACCCCATAGATTGACATTATGTATTGTTTCCCTTGTCACATACCTGAATAATGTATTAAACCTATCATCTTTTGGGTTCTTTATACCCCATACTTGACATAGCACCATCTGATACTCTATAACCATTTACTTTATACATTGATATTATACAGTACACTCCCTAAAATTTACACAAATTATTAATCCTTTCACTGTATGGTTTTAACCCCCCACATTGACACCATGTATTGCATCCCCTACATCTATACACCAGTACTATACATCCCTCCCTTGTACATGTGGCACCGAGAGGACAGAAATGCCGCAGCAGCTTCCATATTGTAAAAGAACACAATCAGATTGAATACATTGTACATTAGCGGCGGCCATTATGTCATTAGTTGGGGCTATCATTTCCACAGTGATTTTATGATCCTAAATGCTGGATCTTTGTGTTTTTTATGGCCGTACACTTAGTCTGAATGGACGGAGTCATTTCCTATTAACAAATAACAAAGCGCAGCTAAATATATCTCCTAATGCGGCTATAAGTGTAAATAAATGGGCGACATTAGATACAATTAAAACAAATTGTGAAACATTTTCCTGCCTTTTAAACAGGCATTTACAAATAATAACATAATTGGTATTTTTCCTTCCTCCTTTTCACTCCGTGCTCATGGAAATCCTGTTATTCATGAACTACTGTTACTGAGCTCTGGAAAAATGAATGTACAAAGTGTTGTAGATAGGAAAAATGCAATACAAGGGATTTTCAGGGGAGAGTGGTATAAAATGTAGAGAGGAACAAGCCCTATTTCAAAAACTCTGCAATTCTAATTTCATGGAGCTTGTATCCAGCAAGTATTATTGGGAGAACATCCCCAAGCAAAAATCTGATATTAGGAGCAGCTGCAAAAATTTGAATTTTTAAGGGTTCTGGGAAATGAGTGTGAAATTTAAACAGGCTAAAACTTGTAAGCTTGACAATCGCATCTCCTGCTGCCCCAGAGTTTTGCTGCAAAAGGGAAGTAGATTTGATGGCAGTCACCATGGGAAAAGGGGGAACACCAAGGAAGGGCACCACACAGGCGTAATAGGGGAATTGCACTAAAAAAAGGGGTTTTTTTTGGGGAAAGGTGTAGAGAGAAAAGCAGAGGGACCCATTGCAAAATCTGAATTTAAAAACCCCGAGCTCGTATCCAGCATGTATTACTGGGAGGACGTCCCCAAGCAAAAATCTGATATTAGGAGCAGCTGCAAAATGAAAATTTAAAGGGGCTTTTGAATTTAGTGATGGAATAAAGACACAGGCTAAAAAAATTGTAACTTGGGCAAATTTTCATCTCCTGCTGTTCTACTGAGCTAGCCGCAAAGAGGGGAATTTGTTATTTGAAGGGGGACCAGGGGCTAAAAAGAGGGGGAAGGGCTGGAGATTGTGAGAATAACACATACAAAAGGGAGTTTTCCCGGGGGAGGGCGTGTAGAAATTTTAAAAGGAAAGCAGAGCACCTATTGCAAACTCCCGGGGAAACCCAATTGCATGGAGCTCGTATCCTGCATGTATTATGTGGAGGACATCCCCAAGAAAAAAACTTATACTAGGAGGGGGCTGAAACGAAAATTTTTAAAGGGTTGAGAAAGATGAGGGGAAAGAAAACTTTCAGGCTAAAAAATTTTGAACTTGACGTCGCATCTCCTTTCTTTTCCTACCGAGCTACCGCAAAGGGGGGGGGGAATAATTTTTGGGATTTCCGACCCGAGTAAAAAAGAGGAGAGCAAACCAAGAAAGGGGACTCACACAGGGGGTAGAGGGGCGATAGCACTTTCAAACAGTCTGCTGGGGGGCGTCATTTTGGCTGTGTGAATGAATGAAGGAATGAAGACCGCAGACTACAACTTGGTTGTCCATAACCTTTACGACCTCGTCCCAGCCTCCGGATGCGTAAGCACAAAAAAATTGTATTATTACATCAATACAACCTTTCTAGGATTTGATTGGAAACTTCCCAAAGGTTTTAATTTTTTCAGGAAAATTTCCCCCCCAGGGGGTACTTTTAGAAGGGCCCCCCCCGGAGGCGAGCGGGGGAAAACACGCGGGACTTTTAGGAGAGTTTTTGATTTCTTGTAAACCCCCTCGCCCTCTCCTGCTGTCCCGCAAACGTCCCCCGCGCATTCCCCCCTCGGGTTTTCGTTTAAATTTCCCCACAAAAAGTTCCAGAACCCCCCCAGCGAGCTTGGGTGAGGGGATGTTTTCCCCAAACAGATGTGACAAGAGCGGAACTAAGGAGCAGCCGGGGGTTAAAATTTATTTCTGCAAAAAACCTCCCCCTCTCACCCCTGAAACCCCCTCAATGAGGGTGATTTTAAGGGAAAATGTGCAACGCCGCCGCCGCCGCGCTTGTGTGCGAAACTCGCAGAGCATTCTGGGAAAAAGACAAAAAGAAGCGTTAAACCCTGGGGCTTTACCAACCTGCTGCTGCTGCTAGGATCCTCACTGCTGACTAAGGCCCTGTTCACACGGCTTATTCTGGGACGTAATTCAGTCCGTAATTACGCGCCGAAGTGCGCCAATTACGGGCTGAAAAAAAACCCCGTAAATTTTGGAAAACCCCAGTTCTCATAGAAAAACAAAAAATTCCCCTCCTCTCCCCGCTCGGGGAAAACGGCGGGGGGAAGAAAAAAAACAAAGTTAATTACCACGGCGTATTTGCGCCCCTAGCAAAGACGGCAAAGGGCCGGGGAAAATGCCCCGGCCCCACCCCCTCACCTTTCCCCGCCCCCCCACACGGGGTGAATTTCGGGGGGGAATTACGCCCTGCAAATACACCGTTGGAAAAATACCAAGGGGGCCTTTTATTTAAAAATTGGAAACGCCCCAGCCCTTACCCTGCATGGCGGGAGAAGTGGGAATGTTGCTCTTCTATAATATCTCTATTAGGTCACGTGTCACATAGACAACCCAATATGAAACATTGTAGAGCAGGGATTTTAGGGGGAAAAGGGGGAAAAACAGGACTTTAATTTTCCCGGATAGAATTTTCAATTTTTATTTATTTTTTTTTTAAAATTATTAAATTTTTTTTAAATACAAATTTTTTTTTAAAAAATTTTTTAAAGGTTTTTTTGTGCATGGTGTTTTTTTTTTTGTATTGGAAAAAAGCCAACCCCCGGGGAAAACACATTTACCAAAGCCCCACGCAGAAAAAGGGGTGCCAATTTTTTTTTTAAAGGGGGTCCAAAATTCTTAAAGTCAGGGGGAACCCCAAATTTTGATTTGGCCTTTTTGTTTGATGGGCACCGGCAAAAACCCGGGATTTTGGGGGCCGTTTTGGGATTTTTTTTTCGGAATTTTTACTTTCCGGGGCCAATTTTGGGGGGGGAATTAATTTTGGGGGGGGGTTGGGGGGGTTCAAATTTAAACTTCCAATCTTCTTGGAAAGGGGGCTTTTTTTAAATTTTTTTATTTTCCAAAAGGAATTTTTGGTTTTTTGGGGCTATTTTTTTTTAAAAAAAATTAAAAAATCATTAAAAAAGTAAAGGGGCCGTAGGATAATTAAAGATTTATAACATTTATTAATTCAAGAATTAGGGGTGAGGGATTAAGTATTATTTATCAAAAAATAAGTGGTCTACAATTTAAGGGGGTAGGGGGAAATTAGTAAAGTTTATTAAAGGGGACATCAAAAGGGGGGGAAAATAATCCCTCCTATCTATTTTTTTCCATAATTATTCCCCTTTAGGTTCTATCCAAACTATCCTCCCCTAAACTATTTATCTACTATTTTATTTTCTATCTATCTCATATCTATCAATTTTTTATCACATTTTTTAACTATCCTTTTTATCTTTTATTTTCACAAATTTATTTCACATTTTTATTTAATTTTAAACCCCAAACAACATTATACAAAAAACTTTTAAAATACTAAACCCTCCCACCACTTCATTTTTTATTAAACAAATTTTTAACTTTTTCCAAAATTACAAATTTAAATTTTCACTTTTTTTTTTATCTATCTATCTATCTCCCATTTTCTATCTATCTATATCAATCTATCTCATATCTATCTAACTCATATCTATCTATCTTTTATTTTCCATCTCAATTTTCCTATCTATCTATTATCTATCTATCTATTTATCTATCTATCTCCCTACTTCTATTTTATCTTTTAAATCTTCATCATTTTTCTCATTTTCTATCTATCTCATATCTATCTAACCTTTTATATCATCTTTTAAAATCCTATCTTTTATCTATTTCCTTTTAAATTTATTTTCTATATTCATATCTATCTATCTATCACTTTTTCTATCTTTCTATTAAATTTTTTCCTTTTCCCCCATCTATTATCTATTTATCAAATCTAAACTACTCATATCTATTATTTTATTTATCTAAACTATTTTAAACCATCCCCATCTATCCCCATCATTAATCTATCTCTTTTAAAATATCTCCTATCTATCTATTTTATCTATCTCAATCTTTTTATTTTCTATCTTTTATCACCCTATCTATCATTTTTTAAATTTTCTATCTATTTAATTTTCTATTTTCCTTTTTCCTTTTTTTCAATTATCTATCTCCCTAACAAAATCTTAAAAACTAAACCCTAAAAAATAAAATTTTCTTTTTAAATTTTTAATATTCAAATTTTTTATCCATTTGTTTCTTTTTTTTCAAACCCATCTATCTACCATTTTAATTTTCCATTTTCAAACCTATCTAACCCATCTATCTACCAAAATCTTTCTATCTAAACTATCTATCTATCTCTATCTATCTATCTATCTCATACTAATCTTTTTTTCTATCTATCAAAAACAAATCTATCTTTTATCTCATATCTAAACACTAACTCCAAAAATTTTCTAAACTATCCCCATAATCTATCTATTCCCAACCCAACTATTCCAATACAAAATCTTTTTCTTCTATCTATCTATTTTATCAATTTTTTCATATTAACTATCATCCCTATTTTTTATCTATCTTTTTCTATCTAACTCTATCTATTTCTATCTCTTTTCTATCTATCCCTTTTCCCCATCTAATCTATTCTATTTTTCTATCTAATTCCCCATCTACTATCTAAACTATCCAAATCTATCTTTTATCTATTCCCCTTTTATCTACTATCTCATATTATCTAACCCAAACTATCTATCCTCATATCTATCTTTACTTTTAAACTATTATCTATTTTACTTTTATCTATCTCATATCTATCTATCTATCTCAATCTTATCTATCTATCTCATATCTATCTATTTTCATATCTAACAAACTATCTTTTAACTATCTAACTATCTTTCATTTTTATCTTTTCTAAAACTATCTAAACTATCTCAATTTTCTATCTATCTATCTATCTCATATCTATCTATCTAAACTCATATCTTTATCTATCTCAATCTATTTATTATCTTTTATCTATCTTCTATCTCATATAATCATCTATCTATAACTATCATCCCCAAATCCCAACTATCTCAAAAATCTAACTCCCCCATTTTCTATTATCCATATTTTATCTTTTCTATTTTAAATCTTTTATCTCAATTTTATATATCCCATTTAATCTATTATTTTCTTCCAAAAAATTATCTACTTTTAAATCATATCTATCTATCTCGATTCCATCCCATCTATCTACTGTATATTTATTTTTCTATCTTTTCTTATATTATTTTATCTAATATCCTTTTCCCAATTTTCTCATATCTATCTATCCATTCTATCTATCAAAAAAACCAATCTATCAAACTATTTTAACTATCTTTTTTATCTACTGTTATCAAAACTATTATCTAACTATCTTTTTCTCCCTTTTACTATCTATCTCATAATTTTTATCCCATCTCATATCTATCCATCCAACCTTATCATATCTATTCATCATTAAAACCCAAAAATCCCCGGGCTTACAATTTTTGTGGGATTTTTTTAAGTACCCGTGATTGGTGTAGTGGAAAAGGGGTTTTGGGTGGGCAGGAAGTGATGCTCTGAACTTACTTCCCCCCCACAGAAATTTGGGGGTTCCCGGAACCCCCTTGAACGTTTTGTGGGGAGCAATCCTCCCATGAGTGTTGCCGCGACATGGTCTGGTCACTGTACAAAAAGCCGGGAAAACATGTATGAGGTCCCATCTGTTTTGGCCGGGGACTGCATTTGGGCCAAAAAAAACATTAAAAGGGGGACATTAATCCAAAAGCAAGGGGGCCCCAAAATAAATGCCCCCAATTAGCACAAAAAAAAATGGTGTTCCAACATGGTTTTCATTTTTTACCCCCCAGACGGTTGGGAAAGGGAAAACGCGTTTCCATCAAGTTCAAACCAAAGGGGGGGGGAAAATTTTTGGGGAGGGGAGAAAACAAGGACTTTAAAAACCCAGCCTCCCCAATGGTTTTAAAGCCCCGGAAACCCCCCCAAGGGAAGAAACCCCTCTGCCCAGGGGAAAACCCCCTCTTGACCCCGAGCCCCCCACCCCCGCCAGGTCCCGAATTTTACATGGCTTTCCACTTAATATTCTTTATTCCAGGTAGGTATCTTTAAACCTTTTTTAAACCCTCCCCCCGTTTTCCTGCGTGGGCCCGCCCCCAGGGGGCTATTCCCCAGAATTTTACTTTCTTTCAGTGAAAAACCCCTTCTCCCCTGGGATTGAAACCTTTTTTTTTCCCCCTTTGAAGGGAAATTTTTTCCCTTTTTCTTTTGAGGGGCTTTTCCTGAAATAATTTTTCCCCTACTTTTTGGTTTGGGACCCCCTTTTATAATTAAAAAAATTTAAACATGTTTCCCCCAAGCCTTTTTTTTCTCAAGACTAAATAAGTTCAATTCTACTAACCTCTCCTCATAACTAAGATGCTCCATTCCCCTTATAAGTGTGGGTGCTCGTCTTTGTACTCTCTTTAGCTCCATTACATCTCTTAATGGTGACGTTCATTATGTGTGTTGGACCATTTCTAGGCAGCTCTGTGCTCCGTCTGATGAAAAGTTTGGGCCTCAGTAAAATCGGCTTAGTTTGCGCCGCTCTGCACTAATAAAAATGCGCTAAACTTTTTTTCCGCAGTCAGTGGCATCTAGTAATAGAAGGTGTAAAGTTAGAATGGAGCCTCTAAACCTGCACCAGATTTATCAACACTACGATACAAGTGGTGCATTGGAAGTCTGTCTGGTCAAAGTATCACCCAGTATTGATGAACCTACCCAATGTTCTGTAATGTGACACTGATAGTTACTGATATTTTTCTATGTGATCTTTCCCTTATAGGAAGACATGAATCTGAATGAAGAGAAAAAGGCGCCGTTGCGGCAGAAAGATCTGGCGAGGAAGCACGAGATGGTCGTCCAGTACATATCCGCCACTGCCAAATCGGTACGTTGCATCTCTTTATGTTGGTCTGTATATGGTATATTTATTTTAAAGGGGCTTTCCAGTTTAAAAAAAAAAAACATTTTCATACCTTACTAGGGAACTCTGAGTTAATAAAGAGGGGTCCTACGTCATCTCTCAGCTGGAGTAGAGATCAGTTACAAAGAGCGTCTCTTGCTCTGGAGGACCTCTCCTGTCCTGCATTATACAGACAACCCATTGATTGGAATAGACACTGTGTAATACCTTATTTCTCCTGTGATGGCGCTGCAGGGAAATTGAACACTTACTGCTGGGTTTTCCCACAGGGAGTAAGAGCAAGAGGACAGGGTTATTCTCCAGGGATCTTTCTAACACATGGGAATTGTTGAAGGCGGAGAACCCCTTTAAAGGGGTTGTCTCACTACATTGATTCATCTGACCTCAGTCCTGTTTTCTTGGTTTCATTTTGAATTCAGGGGAGTGTTTACTGGCTTCTACTAGGCTGCAGTAGAAGCCAGGTCTGTAGCTATAGCAACCAGTGCTGGCAGCCTATCAGGATAGATCATACAGGTCTGTAGCTATAGCAACCAGTGCTGGCAGCCTATCAGGATAGATCATACAGGTCTGTAGCTATAGCAACCAGTGCTGGCAGCCTATCAGGAGAGATTGAACAGGTCTGTAGCTATAGCAACCAGTGCTGGCAGCCTATCAGGAGAGATCGTACAGGTCTGTAGCTATAGCAACCAGTGCTGGCAGCCTATCAGGATCGATGGTACAGGTCTGTAGCTATAGCAACCAGTGCTGCCAGCCTATCATGAGGGATCAAACAGTTCTGTAGCTATAGCAACCAGTGCTGACAGCCTATCAGGATAGATTGCACAGGTCTGTAGCTATAGCAACCAGTGCTGACAGCCTATCAGGATAGATTGCACAGGTCTGTAGCTATAGCGACCAGTGCTGACAGCCTATCAGGATAGATTGCACAGGTCTGTAGCTATAGCGACCAGTGTTGGCAGCCTATCAGGATAGATTGTACAGGTCTGTAGCTATAGCGACCAGTGCTGGCAGCCTATCAGGAGAGATTGAACAGGTCTGTAGCTATAGTGACCAGTGCTGGCAGCCTATCCGGAGAGATTGAACAGGTCTGTAGCTATAGCGACCTGAGGAGCTGATGCAGCCCATACAAGAGGGGATATCTAGGAATAGGTAGGACACTGTATATGGACACATATTACAAAGTGACTTGTTTTTGCAAGATCTTTAACATAAAAATCAGCAATCCCTGTAGTGAGACAACCCCTTCAATGTTTCTTGTCACTTGAGCAGCATTGAGGTTGGGACATACATGGCTTCAGGCCTCCGTCTATTAAGTCTACTTAAAGGGACACAACTTCTATGTTCTGTTTTTTTGGAGGGTTGACTGTCATCTATTGTTTACTGTTATCAGCCAGTTTGAGTCGACCCCCATCCTCCATAATCACTATGTTAGGTCATCGTTAGGGATGGTGTCCCTCTAAGGGAGCCCGACGGGGCTGCCTCCATTGTGTTACTGGGGGCTACAATGTGAAATATTTACAATAATGTATCGGTTTATTGCATTTTTGTTTCATTCTATTCTTCCGTCGACTCCCTTCGTTCTCGGCCGCTGTAAAGCCTCATCCGCCGGCTTCCTCTTTAGGACGCCTTGCACTGTGCACAGTCTTATTAGAATGTAGTTGACATCTCGCGGCTCCTCGGTAATCTGTGACGTGACACTTTCATTACGTGAAAGCAATAAAACTAGAAAATCCTCCGCTGCCGGCTAATCCGGGGGATTCTGAAGTCGAAATTTCCCAGTTTATCAAACAAAGCAGTGTGAATGCTGATGGCAGCTCGGTGATGTCGGCTCCTTCAATACGTCCTGCTCCGTGCGGGCGTCGCGGACCTCGATGCCATTCTGTGTAAAACGCGTGAGGATTCGGCATCTTTTTCACCTGTCACCGATTGCAGGAAAAAAAAAAAACATTTGCAACCAGATTATTAGGGGCCTCTCAGAGCAACTAAATATGTTCTGCACCTATCAAATACACTGTGGGCGACATGTCCCATTAAGACTGCGCCATTTTTTTTGGGTGCATTTTGCATCAAAAAACTATTTTCTATATAAATAAACTGTTGTGCACCAAAACTAGGTGCATTATACACCAGGCACGACACATTGGAATGTTTCTAAACTAGCCGCATCAAATATGCTACCAATGATATGCTCTGCATCTACATTATGCTCTGCACCTACATTATGCTCTGCACCTACATTATGCTCTGCAACTACATTATGCTCTGCACCTACATTATGCTCTGCACCTACATTATGCTCTCGCAAACCCTTCATTAGCTCCTTTCCCCCTTCATTAAGCTCTGGGACCTTCTTATGTATGCACCACCAAAATGTCTTTCCCCATTTTTGACTCCCCACAAAGGACCTTCATTAAAGGGTTTCTACCCCCCTTTTAATTTTGCTTTGCACCTACATTAATGCCCCCCTTTGGCACCCCCATTATGCTCTGGGCCCCCAATAAGGGCCCTTTTTGGCACCTAAAACAGAAGCCCTTTTTTGCACCTTAATTTTGCTCTGCACCTTTTTAGCTCTGCACCTTCATTTTGCTCGCACCACATTTTGCTGACCCATTTTGCTAGCACCTTTATTATGCTATGCACCTTTATTTATGTATCACCTAATATGCTCTGCACCTACATTATGCTCTGCACCTTCATTATGCTCTGCACCTTCATTATGCTCTGCACCTACATTATGCTATGCACCTACATTATGCTATGCACCTTCATTATGCTATGCACCTTCATTATGCTATGCACCTACATTATGCTCTGCACCTTCATTATGCTATGCACCTTCATGATGCTCTGAACCTACATTCTTCTCTGCACCTTCATTTTGCTATGCACCTTCATTATGCTATGCACCTTCATTATGCTATGCACCTTCATTATGCTATGCACCTTCATTATGCTCTGCACCTACATTTGGCCTCGCACCTACATTATGCTATGCACCTTCATTATGCTATGCACCTTCATTATGCTATGCACCTTCATTATGCTATGCACCTACATTATGCTATGCACCTACATTATGCTATGCACCTACATTATGCTCTGCACCTTCATTATGCTATGCACCTTCATTATGCTATGCACCTTCATTATGCTATGCACCTACATTATGCTATGCACCTACATTTTGCTATGCACCTACATTTTGCTATGCACCTACATTTTGCTATGCACCTTCATTATGCTATGCACCTTCATTATGCTATGCACCTTCATTATGCTATGCACCTTCATTATGCGCATCAATACTATGCAAGGTAGACCAGATGCCGGGTTTCTGACATGTTCAATCATTCAGACACACTATGCGCTCACTTAATGTGCCTTAAAACCGGTGGCGCCTCTTTTCTGACACGTCGTCCTTTGTCTCTATTTCTCACCGTTTTCAAGATCTCTGCTTACTCGACGTGAATGAAGATTTTCTTGTTTATAAAACTTAACAAGGTCATTTTAACATAATTTTGGAACAAGGGGCAAAGCTCTACCCAAGCACATGACATCACAGCAGGTCACGTTTCTACACATGCTGAAATATTATATCACATAGGGCTGCACCTCTATCCAACCATCTCCCAGTTCCCAAGACCAACAGCAGAATCCCCTGGATGAGGCCTGCAGGATGCTCCCATGATGTCTTGTATGCCATAGGCTCAAAAGAGTCTGTGGACTACAAGGCTATTTGGTGTTGCATTTCTATGCTAAGGCAAAGTCCACACAAAAGTGTCAAAACGGCATCCAAAATCCGACTGCATTTTGACGTTGCTGGACTGCGGTTTTTTTGGCACAGATTTGCGCAAATGGCGTGGTCGGTTTCCGGATATGCCGTCAATCAATATACGGGGCCGGCGGCAAATCCGAGCAGAATGTGGCGGAATATACAAAATGTTGCATATTTCACCAGATTTTAAACCCAACAGTAAAAAATCTGCGCTGTATAGACTACAGCACAGATTTTTCATTCCTGCCTATGCAGCATAGGGTACCGGCGGATCCAAAATACTGAATTCACAGAAAATCCGACAGTAAACCTAGCCTTAGCGTTAAAGGGGTTGTCTCACTATAAAAATTGCTGCTTCTTATGTTAAAGATCTCGCAAAAACAAGTCACTTTGCAGTATGTGTCCATTAACAGTGTCCTACCTATTCCTAGATATCCCCTCTTGTATGGGCTGCATCAGCTCTTCAAGTTGCTATAGTGACAGACCTGTTAGATCTCTCCTGATAGGCTGCCAGCACTGGTCACTATAGCTACAGACCTGTTTGATCTCTTCTGATAGGCTGCCAGCGCTGTTTGCCATAGCTACAGACCTGTTCAATCTCTCCTGATAGGCTGCCAGTGCTGGTCGCTATAGCTACAGACCTGCTTGATCTCTCCTGATAGGCTGCCAGCACTGGTTGCTATAGCTACAGACCTGGCTTCTACTGCAGCCTAGTAGAAGCCAGTAAACCCGCCCCTGATTTCAAAGTGAAACCAAGAAAACAGGACTGAGGTGAGATGAATCGATGTAGTGAGACAACCCCTTTAAATGAGCAAAGCTAACCAGGGTTTACTGGTTTCCTGGGACAAATCTTTAACCACCTGGGGCCCATAGGCTTTGGGGTCCCGGGACAGCTGCCTATTGTACACAATGGACCCACAGCTTAGGTTTTGCAAAAATCATATCCAGTTTTACCAATGCTTTGGATGCTAAGCATAAAAGCAGCACAAATGTCTCTTCTGTCCTGGTGGCAGGTTACAATGCATTGGTTCAGGTGAGATGTATTGGAGTCCAGACTGCTCAGCTTGCAGAGGATGGTATAGACTGCAGAATATTTCCAGTCACCCGCAGCAAGCGGTGATCTTGGAAGTGGTGAGGAACTGAAACACAAAGTGCATTAAAATATTAAAATTATAGAACTTTAACTATTATCCACTGATTATTTACATGAGACTGGATTCAACCTTAACATCTTCGTAGATGTGTTTGAATAGAATCGGATACGTGATGATCACCACTAACATTTATATGTGGATGATTAGTGATCATCATTACGTCTCTTATCAGCTTATAAAGTGTGGTTGGTCTATAGCTGCCCTGATGGTTGCTTGTTTGGGTAACTAGGTGGTCGGCTAGTTGGTTGGTTAGAAATATTGTTTGTTTGTGTGGTTTATTAGGTGATTGGTCTATAGTGGTCATACTAATGAGATGTCTCCTAGTATGGTGGTCTATAGTGGTCATACTAATGAGATGTCTCCTAGTATGGTGCTCTATAGTGGTCATACTAATGAGATGTCTCCTAGTATGGTGCTCTATAGTGGTCATACTAATGAGATGTCTCCTAGTATGGTGGTCTATAGTGGTCATACTAATGAGGTGTCTCCTAATATGGTGCTCTATAGTGGTCATACTAATGAGGTGTCTCCTAGTATGGTGCTCTATAGTGGTCATACTAATGAGATGTCTCCTAGTATGGTGCTCTATAGTGGTCATACTAATGAGATGTCTCCTAGTATGGTGCTCTATAGTGGTCATACTAATGAGATGTCTCCTAGTATGGTGCTCTATAGTGGTCATGCTAATGAGATGTCTCCTAGTATGGTGCTCTATAGTGGTCATACTAATGAGATGTCTCCTAGTATGGTGCTCTATAGTGGTCTTACTAATGGAGATGTTTTCCTAATGGGTGCTCTATATAGTGGTCATACTAATGAGGTGTCTCCTAGTATGGTGGTCTGTAGTGGTCATACTAATGAGATGTCTCCTAGTATGGTGCTCTATAGTGGTCATACTAATGAGATGTCTCCTAGTATGGTGGTATGTAGTGGTCGTACTAAAGAGTTGTATCCTAGTATGGTGCTCTATATGGTCATACTAAAAGAGGTGTCTCCTAGTATTGGGGGTCTATAGTGGTCATACTAATGAGATGTCTCCTAGTATGGTGCTCTATAGTGGTCATACTAATGAGATGTCTCCTAGTATGGTGGTCTATAGTGGTCATACTAATGAGATGGCTCCTAGTATGGTGCTCTATAGTGGTCATACTAATGAGATGTCTCCTAGTATGGTGCTCTATAGTGGTCATACTAATGACGTGTCTCCTAGTATGGTGGTCTATAGTGGTAATACTAAAGACGTGTCTCCTAGTATGGTGGTCTATAGTGGTCATACTAATGAGATGTCTCCTAGAATGGGGGGTCAATAGTGGTCATACTAATGAGATGTCCCTATATGGGGTCTAAAAGTGGTCATTTCTATAAAAGTCTCCTAGTAGGTGCTCTATAGTGGTCTTACTAATGAGATGTCCTATTATGGTGCTCTATAGTGGGCATACTAAAGAGATGGCTCCTAGTATGGTGCTCTATAGTGGTCATACAAAAGAGATTTTCTCCTATATTTGGGGGTCTATAGCGTCTTACTAATGGGCATGTCTCCTAGTAAAGGGGCTCTATAGTGGTCATACTAATGACATTCTCCTAGTATGGTGCTCTATAGGGTCTATACTAATGAGATGTCTCCTAGTATGGTGCTCTATATGGTCATACTAATGAGAAAGTCTCCTAGTAAAGGTGCTCTAATGGGCATACAATGAGATATCTCCTATATGTGCTCTATAGTGGTCATACTAATGAGATACTCCTAGTATGGTGCTCTATAGTGGTCATACTAATGAGATTTTCTCCTAGTATGGGAGCTCTATAGTGGAAAAAACACCCAAATAAAAAATTAATAAGAATGTCCCTTTTAGTATGGGGTCTATAGTGGTCTTACTAATGAGATGTCTTCCCAGTATGGTGCTCAAGATGGCATACTAATGAGATGTCTCCTAGTATGGTGCTCTATAGTGGTCATACTAATGAGATGTCTCTTAGTATGGGGGTCTATAGTGGTCATACTAATGAGATGTCTCCTAGTATGGTGGTGCTCTATGTCATCCAGAGCAAATAGCGCTCCAACATACCAGGAAATATTTCAAAAAGTATGACCACTATAGACCAATCAACCACATCTAAAATAATTTCTGTAACCAACCACTCGATAAACCAAACAAGCAACCATCCATCATGTCAACCAGCCACAGAAACCTATAACCATGCAAGGAACTCCCCAATTAATCTAAAGAAGCAATCAACCAATAATAGAAGCAAAACACAAGACTTTTAACTAATCAACCACCCAAGTAACCAAACAAGCAAGCAACCAGCTAACTATTCACAGAACCCTGGCAGAAAAATAATCATAACCCAAAAAAATAACCCCAAATTTAAACCCCCCCAAACCCAAACCCCAAAAAAAAACCTTTACATTTTAAACCTGAAAGCAAAATATCAAAAACATAAGGGTAACCCCAATTTAATTTAAAAAACCCAAAAATAACCAAACAAGTAAAACAACCAACTAAAAAAAATTCAAATTCCCCAAACCGAAAACTTAAAACTTATAACCAAACAAATAATAAATTAAAACCGGGAAAAAGCAAATAGCCCTACAACCAAACCAAAATAACCCCTCAACCCAAACCCAATACTCATATAACCTAATAATCAATGAAAGGGAAATAAACCCTTAACCAAAAATAACAATAGCCCCCCAAGTAACTAAACCCAAAGGGAAACCAACTAAAATAAACACATTTAACCCAAAGGGGAGCAAACAACTAACCAAACCAAATAACTAACCAAATACAAAAGCAAGTATCCTTACAAACCCAAAGACCCCAAATACCCAAATAAACCCCTCAAAAACAATTTAACAAATGTAAAATTTAAATGCGAATTTAAACAAAATTTAAAAATCCAAAAAAAATTTAAAAGCAGGGGCAAATCATTTTACAAACCCAAAAAATAAAAAAAACCAAAACCCCAACCCCCAAAAAAAACTAAGGGGTCCGTTCTTCTGTTCCGTTTTTTATGCCATTTTTAAATCCAATTGGATTTACAAGGGTAAATATAAGTAAACTGAATCCAAAAACCTGTATCTAGAGGTAAACTAACCAATCAACCTATCAATATCGGAAGCAAATGGCATATTTTCTAATTGCTCAACCTTCCCTATTTTAGTTTTACATGTGTTTGAAAACAAAATTTAAAGGGGTTGTCCCCACCAAAAGAATTTACTTTCCCCATGTTGCGAACCGGGAAAAGAAGATTTTTTTTTCCCAAAAACAAAGCTTTGCTTATTTTGCTTTGTTGAGGAAATTTAAAAAAGGTTTTTTCTGTCTGAGTGCACACAGGTTTCTCTAGGTTAACCCAACCCCCTTTCCCCTTCCCTTTTTCTCTTTTTTCTTATTTTGAGAGCCCGGGGGTGCGTTGCCCCAGGTGGCAAAAAAAGACACCCCGAAGCTTGGAACCCTGTTTTTTTACTCTGTTTTAAAGGGAGTTCCGTTTTCCCCGCCAAACATTCCGTCCCTTTATAGGAACTCCTATAAACAGGGAAAGGGGGAAACAGCGCCCCGGGACTGGGAACTCCTATAGAACAGAAAAGGAAAAACAAGTGCTCCCCCGGTTTCTAGGAAAATCCTAAAAGAAAAAAGATGGAGGGAACCCCAAACGCTTTCCCCCAAATGGGAACTCCAAAAAAACAGAATGGGGAAAAAACAGCGCCCCCCCCCGAAATGGGAACTCCTATAAAACCCCAAAAGGAGAACACCGGCTCCCCCCGTACTGGGGAAATCCCCATAGAACAGAATGGAGAACACAGCGCTCCCCTGACTGGGAAAAACCAATAAAAACAAAAATGGAGAAACACCCGCGCTCCCCTGTATGGCGAACCCCCCAATAGAAAAAAAGGAAAGAAACCACCTCCCCCTACTGGGAAAAAACCCCTAGAAAAAAAGGAGAACACCGCGCTCCCCCGTATCCCGGGGCCCCCCAAAAGAAAAAGAATTGGGGGAAACCCCATCCCCTGTTTCCCGGGAAAATCCCATAGAAAAAGGGAAAGGAGAAAAAGCACTTCCCCCGTACTGGGGAAATCCCCAAAGAACAAATGGAAAACAAAAAGTTTCTCCCCCCGTACTAGGAAAATCCTATTTAAAAACCCACTAGAGAAAAACAGCCCCTCCCCGTACTGGGGAAAATCCTCATTAAAACAGAAAGGAGAGAACAAGCGCCCCCTGTAATGGGAACTCCCCTAGAACAGAAGGAAAGAAACAAACGTTTCCCCCGTGGCCCGGGGAAATCCCCTAAAAGAAAAGGGGCGAACACAAGGGGCCCCCCCTGTAAATGGGAAAAACCCCAAAAAGGGAAATGGAGAGAACACAGCGCTCCCCCGACTGGAACCCCCCCATTGAACAGAATGGGGGGAGAACACAGCGCTCCCCCGTAATGGGAAAATCCCTTTGAACAGAATGGAGAAAAAGCGTTCTCCTTTTTACTTTGGGGAAATCCCCTAACAGAATGGAGAGAAAAACGCCCTTCTCCCGTTAAGGGAAATCCCAAAAAACGAAAAGGAGAGAACCCCAGGTTTTCCCTTGTTTCTGGGAACCCCATAAACAGAATGGAGAGAACAAAAGCGTTCTCTTGAATGGGGAAACCCCTAGAACAGAAAAAAGAGAAAAACAGGGCTCCCCTGTAAAATGGGGGAAAATTTTCAAAGAACAGAAAGGGGAGAAACACAGCGCCCCCTGTACTGGGAAATCCCATAGAACAGAAGGAGAAAACACATACGCTCCCCCCGTACTGGGAAAAAACCCCCTAGAAAAAGAATGTGAGAGAAAAACCCGCGTTTCTTGTACTGGGGAAACCCCATTTGAACAGAATGGAGAGAAAAACAGGCCCCCCTGTAAGGGAAATCCCCTAGAACCGAATGGAAAAACACAGCGCTGGGCCCGGGAATGGGAACCCCCAAAAGAAACAGAATTTGGGGAGAACACCCCGGGGCTCCCGGGAAGGGAAATCCCCCTAAAAACAGAAAAAAAGAGAACAAAGCGCTCCCCTGTAAAAGGAACCCCTTTTAATAAAAAAACAAAAGAAAAAGCGTTCTATTGAAATGGGGAAAAACCCTTTTTAAAAGAATTTGGGGAGAACACAGCGCTCCCCGTAAATTGGGAAAACCCCCCATAGAACAGTAAAGGAGAAAAAAGCACCTTTCCCATGTTTTTGGGGAAATCCCTTTGGGGCAGAAAGGGGAAAAGAAAAAACAGCGCTTAACCCCGTACTGAAGAACTCCCCTAGAACAGAATGAAAGAAACACAGCCCCCCCCTGTACTGGGAAATCCCTAGAACAAAAAGGAGAACCCCAGGTTCCCCGACTGGGAACTCCCATAGAAAAAAGGGAAAAGAACACAGCGCTCCCTGTACTGGGGGAAATTTTCCCCAGAAAAGAAAAGGAGAACACAGGCCCCCCCCTGTCTGGGAAATCCCAAAAGGCCAGAAAGGAAAAGAAAAACAGCGCCCCCTGTTTCTGGGAAAATTTCCCCTTTGAACGAATGAAGAGAAAAACAGCGCTCCCCTGTTTCTTTGTAATTTGAAAAAGAATGGAGAACACAGCGCTCCCCCGTAAATTTGGGAACTTCCCCCCCAAAAAAGAATAAGGAACACCCGAAAATCCCCCCGTACTGGGAAATCCCATATAACAGAATGGAGAAAAACAGCGCCCCCCTGTACTGGGAACTCCCAAGAACAGAATGGAGAGAACACAGCGCTCCCCTGTATTGGGAACTCCCATAGAACAGAATGGATAGAACACAGCGCTCCCCTGTACTGTTAACTCCCATAGAACAGAATGGAGAACACAGCTCTCCCCTGTACTGGGAACTCCCATAGAACAGAATGAAGAGAACACAGCGCTCCCCTGTACTGGGAACTCCCATAGAACAGAATGAAGAGAACACAGCACTCCCCTGTACTGGGAACTCCCATAGAACAGAATGAAGAGAACACAGCGCTCCCCTGTACTGGGAACTCCCATAGAACAGAATGGAGAGAACACAGTGCTCCCCTGTACTGGGAACTCCCATAGAACAGAATGGAGAGTCGTTGGCGAGCACAACCAGCTCTCCATTCTGAGCTGACACTTTTGGGGGCCATTCCTGAGATAGGTGCAGGTCCCACCACTGGTATTCGCAGCTATCAGACTATTGATGACTAATCCTAGTAACAAAGTCTATGGTGGGGACCCTCCTTTAACTTGCAACCAACCAGTTGAGGCTAAGACTAACCGACCCTTTATGTCCCTGACTGTAACCCCACGTCCTGCGCTTCCTGCCCCCGGCGTTGTCCTCTGGTGTCACCCTTCACTTCCAATATAAAAAGTTTCGCTTCCGCTCAGCGACCTCCCGGCCGCTCTCAGGAGCCCAGGATGAAAGCGAATCTTCTGCTTCTGCAAAAACATCCATTGACCACAGGCAAAAAATCTGCTCCGGCTGATAAGAAAAAAACGAACAGTGCGAGCGGCGGCGGCGGCGGCGTCATCCTCCGGAGCGTCCGCTGCAGCTGAAGGTTTTATTAAAGCGTCGCAATTAATCCTTGATCTCCCTATTTTTTGCCTCCTTTCTCGCTGGCGGCCTCCGGTTTGGTGCAGGGTGCTCCTCTCCCCTCTTCTCTCAGTTACCTACAGGCAAAAGACTAGTAATTCTGTGAAATGAAGACTCCTCGCCGTATGAAGATAAAGCAGTGTGTGGATAGTAATGTTACTTCATCAAGTTAATGGGAGCACAATAGAAAAACAAAACAAAAAAAAAACCCCTGGAGCCTCCTCTTTTTGCCAGTGCGCACGTCCAGCTCTGCTAAGTCGTTGATGCTGCACGAGGAGGTTGCATATACAGACAGATGTGTGGGCAGACGAAAGCATGGGCATGGCTTGACCTACCCACACCAAACCATACAGCTCTGCTAGGCTTATAGCTTCCTTGATCATGGTATCATCAATATCAGATACTTTCTACAGATGTAGCAGAGCTGACTTTGTCATTCCAGGGTAACTTTAAAGGGGTATTCTCATCTCATTGATTAGCTTTAAACATGTAGGTAAAGCTTAAGAAACATACTTGGCAAATACATTGCTCATCAGATTTTGCTTTATTTCAAAGATACAGCAAGTTATCTACCCTGCTTGTTTACAGATTATGAAAGAGAAAGAAAGGGGTTTTTATCTGTTGTTTTTAAATCTTGCGAAGGATAACTCCTTTGCATGTTTTTTAAAAAATTAACAATAATCCCGCCTGCATCATTGGCGTCCTTCAGAGATATACACGTGCGCCGGATCCACCATTTTTTCGATACCTCTGTTTTACAGATTGTACCGCCTCTGTGTTCTAGCCACCCAGCTCCCTTCTGCTGATAAGAGAGAGCTGCTAGAGCACAGACATGGTCAGTAACCTAGGAAACCATCTGTAAACAAGTAGGATAGATAACCTGTTGCAAAGGTAAAGAAACATTCTTAACAAATACATTTCTGCTCTGATTGTGCTTCATTTCTAAGATACAGTAGGTTATCTATCCTGCTTGTTTACAGGTGGCTTACTTGGTAAGTTAAAGTAGTATTCCCGTCTTATTGATTAGCTTTACACATGTGGGTAAAGCTTAATAAACATACTTGCCAAATACATTGCTCATCTGATTGTGCTTTATTTCAAAGATACAGCAAGTTATCTACCCTGCTTGTTTACAGATTATACCGCCTCTGTGTTCTAGCACCCAGCCCCCTCCTGCTGTTGAGACAGAGCTGCCAGAGCACAAAAGTGGTCAGTAACCGAGAAAACCACCTATAAACAATTAGGATAGGTAACCTGTTGCAAAGATTGTGCTTTTTTTCTAAGATACAGCAATTTATCTGTCCTGCTTGTTTACAGGTAGTTTCCTTGGTAAGTTAAAGTAGTATTCCCATCTCATCGATTAGCTTTAAACATGCAGGTAAAGCTTAAACATACTTACCAAATATATTTCTATCCTGATATTGCTTTATTTCAAAGATACAGCAAGTTATCTACCCTGCTTGTTTACAGATGGTACCTCATCTGTGTTCTCCTGCTGATGAGAGCTGCTAGAGCACAGAAGTGGTCAGTAACCAAGGAAACCATTTGTAAACAAATAGGATAGATGACCTGTTGCAAAGGTAAATAAACATTCTTCACAAATACATTTCTGCTCTGATCGTGCTTCATTTTTAAGATACAGCAAGTTATCGATCCTGCTTGTTTACAGGTGGTTTCCTTGGTAAGTTAAAATAGTATTCCCATCTCATTGATTAGCTTTAAACAAGTAGGCAGTTATACAGTAGTTATAGTAAGTTATCTATTCTGTTTGTTTACAGATTGTACCTGTTCTGTGTTTTTGCCACCCAGCCCCCTTCTGCTGGGAAGCCACAGTTGCTTGTTCACAGAGGTCGTCAGCAACATAGAAAACCATCTGTAGACAAGCAGAATAGATAACCTGCTGTATCTTTGAAATGTAGGTGAAGGTAAAAAAAAACATTCTAATCAAATACATTTCTGTTTCCATTTTGCTTCATTTCAAAGCTACAACAGGTTATATATCCTGTTTGTTTACAGATGGTTTCTTAGGTTACCAAACACCTCTTTGCACTAGCAGCTGTGTCTTACAAGAAGGAAAGGGTTGGGTTAGGAGAATATGAAGATGGTTGATAACCTAGGAAACCATCTGTAAACAAACAGGATATATAACCTGCTGTATCTTTGAAATTAAGCAAAGTCATAACTGAAATGTATTTGACTATACTTTTTCCTTTTACTTCAAGTCTAAAGCTAATCCATTAGATGAGTTCAGTTAATGCACCGGATTTTCCTTGGGTCCTATGTAAAACACAGTTGAGGTCTAAGAACATAGAATAAAGAGGGGGGTGTAGCTCAGACCAAAATGAGGCCCACTCCTGGTGAGGTTTAATTTTGAAATGGAAGGGCTGAGAACTTGTTGCATTGCTTGTAACATCTTGAGCTGCGTCTACCAATCTGCAAACTCTGCTCTGCTGCAAATATAACAAAGCTTAGTGTTTATTCCCCCACCATATTGCAATATGTAGATTTACATAGGACTGCAGGAAAATCGACTATGTCATTAGTGCCAATGGCGGTGCTCTGGAAGCGAACATTTCAATGACGATCTCTGCTTTGCTACAGATGTGGTCCTGCAGATATAACAGAACTTAGGGCGACCTGTATGTACGGGGCTGCGCCTGTGCTCTCAATGTATGAGCAGGCACACTCCAAAATTAGGCGCAGTAGGAGACGCCCGCGGCACTTTGTAATGCGCCTGATTTCTGGGGGTGCTGGAGGCGTCGCACTAGAACTGTACGAAGCTTCACATTTATAGCTTCAGTACGGCAGATCCAGGCCCATTAATGCTGGAACAGGGAGAGCACTTTACAAGTGGTTTACCTGAGCCTGAAGTGTCGCTTTGTAGCTAGAAAGCGCTAAATCTATGCCCCGCAGTAGAACAGGTTCATAGATTCAGGTGCATTCTACACTACTAATGCGCACAAGAAATGGCGTCTGGGTGCCAAATATCATACAGGTCACCCTTAGTGTGTGTTTGTATGGCAATGTAAGGATTTACATGGGACTGCAGATAAACCTGCTACATTATTGGTTTCAATGACCATTTTAGCTCTGCTACATCTGTGGCCACCATGAAAGGTTTTATTCGCATTCATTGACATACACTGTAGCGGCTTCACCCAATTACATGGGTTTACTGGTCGGGGAGCGGGGCACCGTTTACATAAAAGAGGGGGGTTAACTGGTTCCATTAACTGGTCCAGTTTTTTTTTTTTTGGGTGGGGGGTGCACCACCAGAGGTGTAACTTGAAGCTTGAGGGTGCCAATGCAAAGAGTGTAATTGGGCCCCCCGGCTACCATGTGTTATATATAATACTGATGTGTTCCTATGTGGCAGGAGGGCTTTTGGGCCCCCTCAGGCTGCAGGGCCAGGTAGCGACTGTTACCTCTGCACCCCCTATAGCTACATCCCTGGGCACTACAGTATATGCCAAGGGAAAAGGGCGTGATGACCAGATTTACCCTTAATAGCCCCGATTTTTAACCCAGCGCCTCCTAATGATCTCACCAATCGGCAACATTGTTGCTCCTTTGTTTGTTACAGTAACAATCTTGTATCCATAACAAATGAAATACTTCACTTGCCTTAACTATAGCAGCTCCGCCCAATTACATGGGTTTGCTGGCCCAGGATCGGGGCGTCTGTCACATAAAAGGGGGAGGGGGGTTAACTGAATGGTCCCATTAACTGGTCCAGTTTTGGGGAGGGAGGGGGTATCGCCACGGTTTATGCCAAGGGAAAAGGGGGCGTGATGACCAGATTTACCCTGAACAGCCCCAATTTTTCACCCAGCACCTCCTAATGATCTCACCAATCTGCAACATTGTTGCTCCTTTGTTTGTTACAGTAACAATCTCGTATCCATAACAAATCCTAAAGAAAACAAGTTTATTAATCCCAATACCATTAACCGCTCGATCGCCACGTACCCACCGGATAGGGGCTGCTGTTGTCTGCTGTTATCAGCCGCTCACTATTGCTTGTAGGTTGTGCTGTGGATCCGTCCTTACTGTGTGTACGATGCATGATCACCTCCACCTGGACTTTCGGCGCCCGCATGCGATTTGCAGTGAAAAGTATCTTTCTTGTTGTAATTTCATCTGTAGAGAAGTAACCACTAGAATTAACGTTAAGCCAAGGCCGAGTTCACGCTCTGCGATCCTGCGTCCATCTACGATTATTATTTTCGCCAATGGCTATAGACCAGGTATCCTCAAACGGTGGCCCTCAGCTGTTGGGAAACTACAAGTCCCATCATGCATTTATATAATCTGTAACAGTGGGAATGATGGGAGTTTTAGCTTCCCAACAGCTGGAGGGCCGCAGTTTGGGGATGCCTGCTATAGACCATTCCTTAAATTTTGTGGCAAGGACATAAGCATTGCCGGCCGTCATTATTCTATAGTGGAGGCGATCACTATGATTTCCAGATTTCATGGTCGGAATGGATTGATTGGACGCAGGAATCGAAGCGCGTGGGCGCAGCCGCACTGTACATGGCGTCTGCCGGAACAAGCTACTAACTGTGCTGTGTTTCTTCTCTCCACCTCTAATCCCTCTCTGCGCTGACCCTGCATGCAGATAACGGGGAGTAAAGCCGCGGTGAGTAATGACCCTTCTATTCTACTCTCATTGATTCATGTTGGTCCTGTTCCCCAATTGGAAGGACGTCCGTTCTCAGATGTTCCATTAGAAGTAGTTGTGAACCTAAAGGAAACTACAGTCTGAGAGGCTGCAAAGCCGTTTTAAAATTTTTTATGTCTATTACAGCTTAGTCGTATGATGAAAAGTTGGACAACCTTTTTTGTTTTGTTTTTTTTTTGTCTCCTATTTTTCAAAATCCTTAAGATCTCTGCTTGCCCTCAGTGAAGAGCAGGATTCTTGTTTATCTCCAAAAGCTAAAAATACATTTAAAGGGATTGTCCTAAAAGCTGTAACTATTAAGTAACTAACTAACTATTATAAATGGAAAAATAACCTTACCCACTAGAGCGGCGCTCTAGTGTTCTCTGCCGGTTCTGCAGCAATGACATCGTATTACATAAGTCACGTTCTAGAGCCTTGCGTGCAAACATCACAGCTGAAGCCAGTGATTACAGTGGTGCCATCACTGTCAGTAGTCACATGACACTGCAGCGATGACCTCACATCGGTCACATGACACTCTATCATTGCCACATGAATGATGTATGTGATGCCATTGCTCCAATATCACATGACTAATGTATGTGATGTCATTGCTGCAGTATCATGTGACTGACGTATGTGATGTCATGTGTCTGATGTGATTTCACCACTGCAGTGTCATGTGACTGATGTGATGTCATCGCTGCCGTGTCATGTGACTGATGTCACTGCTGCAGTGTCATGTGACTGATGTGCTGTCCCTGCTGCAGTGTCATGTGACTGATGTGATGTCATCGCTGCAGTGTCACGGGACTGATGGATGTGATGTCATTGCTGCAGTGTCACGGGACTGATGGATGTGATGTCACTGCTGCCGTGTCATGGGACTGATGTGATGTCATCGCTGCAGTGTCATGTGACTGATGTGATGTCACTGCTGCAGTGTCATGTGACTGATGTGATGTCATCTCTGCAGTCTCATGTGACTGATGTAAGTGATGTCATTGCTGCAGTGTCATGGGACTGATGGATGTGATGTCATTGCTGCAGTGTCATGGGACTGATGGATGTGATGTCACTGCTGCAGTCTCATGTGACTGATGGATGTGATGTCACTGCTGCAGTCTCATGTGACTGATGTAAGTGATGTCATCGCTGCAGTGTCATGTGACTGATGTAAGCGATGTCATCGCTGCAGTGTCATGTGACTGATGTAAGCGATGTCATCGCTGCAGTGTCATGTGACTGATGTAAGCGATGACATCGCTGCAGTGTCATGTGACTGATGTAAGCGATGTCATCGCTGCAGTGTCATGTGACTGAGGTAAGTGATGTCATCGCTGCAGTGTCATGTGACTGATGTAAGTGATGTCATCGCTGCAGTGTCATGGGACTGATGTAAGTGATGTCATCGCTGCAGTCTCATGTGACTGATATATCATAGCTGTGGGATTGATGGAGAGCAGTGCTGGACTGATGGGGGATGTTGTTTTATTTTTATTTTTCAAAACTTCTATCTCTCTATTTTTTTAAATATTCTGGATGATTTCCTTAAGCCTCAGAGCGGTCGCTTGTGATGAACCCTGTAAATAAGCGACTTAGGCACAATCACAACTTTTTTTTGTGCTTTTGGGTGTTTTTCTTTACTGACAGCAAGCAGAGATCTTGAGAGTGGTCAGAAAATGAAGCCGACCATTAGCAATGATACCAGGAAACCGCATGATATATAACCAGATGCTGTCTGGTGTGTTGGGAATAGCAGCACATTCCAAGTTCTTGTTGCTGTTGCACTTTGTATATGTCACCCTTCTGTTCTGCTGTCATTGATTCATGTTGGTCTCATGTCATAAAGTATTATAATATGTATTTGTTGTGTAGGACACCAGAGAACCCCTTTCACTATTATATGAGGTAGGAGCAGTACTGGCCGTTATTAGCATGTGGATTAGGGGAGATCCAGTGATACCCTGCATGGATCTATTGAGCAGTTGAAGAAAAAATGGGTCCTGGCGCTTACTTAAAAAATTCCTCAGTGAGGTTGCGTGTAGGTGCATGTAGGTTGCGTGTAGGTGCATGTAGGTTGCGTGTAGGTGCATGTAGGTTGCGTGTAGGTGCTATAAAAAAGGTTTTATTGAACAAAACAAACTCATAAAAGAATGGAACCTTATGCACCATATGAATTAATGGACGCGTTTCTCACCTCAGACAGGCAGAGGTAGGCCTGCCTATGCAAAAAGAAGATTAGAACCAGCGATTCTTCTGTGTTTAAAAATGTATGCCTTTATTTCCATCCGTGGATGTAGGAGGTACAGGGACGATCAAGCGTTTTTGGGCATTCACAAAATTGCCTTCTTCACTGCTGTGAATTTCAGCCAGGCAAAGGAGCAGGTGCAAAGGATTCCACATTATGGTGAGCAGCGTTCATTTGTATATGAGAGTAGGCCTACCTACCTCTGCCTACCCATCGTCCCAGCCCGGCACCATATGAGTTACTGGACGCGTTTCTCACCTCCTACATAAGGAGTCATGCATATAGAGAATCCGGGAGAGCAGTACATTTAAACGTTTAGCTGTTCGTTCATCGGTTAATACCTCCTTCAATCACAGGAGGAGCGACAGAAACCCGATTTGTTCTATGGGAGTTATCTTAGCCAATCAACTGAGAGGAGACTGGCTACCCTATTCTCTATGGGAAATAAACTCCTCGTGTGATTGGCTGAGAAAAAGAGGGTTGGGGCGCTTCCACCCAATCAGAGGGGGAACAACGGAGAACCCATTCTTTTCTATAGAGATTGGCTCGACCAATCAGCAGAGGAGCGACAGTCTGGATTATACACTATATAAACCTGTACTGTGATAGGCTGGAAAAAAGATGGGTTGGATCACTTCACCTAATCAGAGGGGGAGCGACGAGGTCCCCATTATATTCTATGGTAATGTATTGACCCATCGGCATCTAGGTGACAGTTTACATTATAGTCTATGAGAAGAAAAACTCCTACTATGATAGGTTGGGAGCGAAGTGGGTTGAGTCGCTTCAACCAATCAAAGGGGGAGCAATGAAAATACCATTATAGGCTATTGAGCCAATCAGCAGAGGAGCAACAGTCCTCATTATATGCTATGAGATAACACTCTAATGTGATAGGCTGGAAAGATGTGGGTTTGGTCGCTTCACCCAATCAGAAGGGGAGCAATGAAAATACCATTATATGCTATGGATCTATATAGAGCCCCCGGGGCCCCGCCGGCAGTGTACAGGGGCTCTGTGAATGCAGTTGTTGGCTCCTGGGCTCTGCTGTTGATCTCTTGCCATTGAGCGGATTATTAACAGAATCCAGGCTGCTGTGCATCCCGCTGGGGGCTCTGGGAGGGCCCCTCCAATGTGCCATCCCCAGGGGCACCATCAGGGCAATACTCCTGTCAGGGGTCCTGATCAAAAGGAGCCCAATGATGTGGTGCAAGTAATGTGCGAGGGGCCTAGATGCTTTGGCTGTTTGGGGCCCTGAAATGACCTATGGCAGCCTTGAGTCTATGGCCATCCCTATAGTGACATTACCAGGGGGTGAATACTTAGGTGGCAGAGGCATAACCGGCAGCTCCTGGGCCCTGGTGCAAATAGTGAGATGGGGCCCGTAAGCTACCATGTGCCGCTTACAAGGCTGTGGCAGAAGGGCCCCCTCAGGCTGCAGGGCCCGATAGTGACTGCTACCTCTGCACCCCCTATAGCTACTCCCCTGTTATGTGGTTCCCCAATATAACCTACATCACACTAGATCTCCTCTGGCTGCCAACACATGGCACTTATTAAGCAGGTAGAGGGGTGACCTCTGACAGCTGAAGAACAGGGGGGATCTTATCAGTTATGTTGGGGAGACTCTCAGGGAATTCTGGGAGTAGTAATTTTGAGTCATTTGTAGTCACTGCTTGGAGCCCCCTGTTTTATGTTCAGAGGATACGGAGGGGGGCCTGTATGATTGATGTGTCTTATTGGTACTAAGAGGGTCCCTTAC
>JAODAL010022714.1:45000-64151 GCA_025379985.1 Phyllomedusa bahiana
AAGACTCAACTCCACTGGTGGACCCAAAGAATCAACTCCACTGGTGGGCCCCAAGAATCATCTCCAATGGTGACCCCAAGAATCAACTCCACTGGTGGGCCCCATGAATCAACTTCACTGGTGGCCCCAAGAATCATCTCCTCTGGTGGCCCCAAGAATCAACTCCACTGGTGGGCCCCAAGAATCAACTCCACTGGTGGGTCCCAAGAATCAACTCCACTGGTTGGCCCCAAGAATCACCTCCACTGGTGGGCCTCAAGAATCATCTCCACTGGTGGGCCCCAAGAATCTTCTTTACCTCAGTCTGGCACTGACCAAGACTCTATAGTATGTGGGAAGTCAGGTGAGCAAGTGAATAGGGGCGCCTCTGTCCTACATCAGGCGGCCGGTGCTATAGCTTATAGTTAAAAGGGCCTTGTTACAGATGATGTAATGGGGGTCTAGGAGCTTTAAGCCACACCTCTGGTGTCCATGCTATAGAGCCCCCAAAATCTGACCCTCAGTCTGTGGAGGGCTCCGAATATCAGTGCACTCAGTGTTAGGTTGGACTTTGGGGTAATTCAGAGATATGACCAGTACATTCCACACCTGTCCTTGCACCTGGTTCAGTTCTCTGAAGTGGGATTTGGTTCTTTGGCTCCTTCCTGGCTCCATCTCTATCTCCCTTGAATTAGGTTTGTGCAGGCAGTACCACTGACTGCCAGCAGGGGGAGACAGACACTGTCCTTTGGCTGCTCAGCACATTCTCTCTCCATAGGTCCCTTTGTTTGATGTATTATTTTCATACTTTGATATAATTTCCATATTTATAGATTTGTCCATGACATTGTATAAATACTAAATCCAGGACATTAACTTTGCTGGAATCGGGCCGTTCGCCCGCAGATCTGGACACGACCGATTAAAATACAAGCCAATGCTTCAGGTGCTTTGGTCAGGAAAGGCCTCGGTGTGATGGCGTCTCTGACCCCTCGAATCTGATGAGACTCTATAGAGCTGCGGGCTCCTGCTCGTCCTGCAGATCTTGGGTCCAGAGATTGGAGCGGATCTCCAGCATAACAAAAACGTGCGTCAACTGAATTGTAGCATCAGGTGCAGAGCTCCGAGCTGTGTCCAGCTCCCCATACAGGGGTGGACGTGTCACTCCTGCCGCCAAGGGCTCTACAGTGCTGCTAGGAATGATTCAGAATCTTAGTACATACCATAGAGGCTCATTATAGCTCTCCTTGCAATTGCAAGTTTCATGGCGACAAATGTTGAAGCCGAACAGTAAAAGTTCCAATGACTGTAACAGATATGATGCCCTCGTAATGGTAACAGCTGCCCTCATAAAAGACAGTCACACCGCCCCCATCACTTTGTCAAGGGTGTATCATTGTGCCCAGTGTCGGACTGGGCTGCCTAGGGCCCACAGGTGGAGTTGATTCTAGGGGCCCACCATTTGAGTTGTTTCTGGGCCCACCGGTGAAGTTTATTTTAGGGGCCCACCCTACAGCTACTGTAAATGCCTGTACATGCTTTCTATACTCCTCTTGCTTTATACTTCACTTTCTATGCTTTTTTGCATTTTCTGAGAATGAATATAGGTATACCATTCTCAGGGGCCCACCGGCGGTTTCCCCTATTCCCCTGTGGGCCAGTCTGAGCCTGATTGTGCCCCAATGATAGTGATATAGTACCCCCATAATAGATAGTCACGGTGCTCCCATCACTTTATGAAAGTTATCCTAGAACAGCTGGCTGTAGTGCCACAATGACAGTGCAATTATAATAAGGACCGCCACGGTGCCCCCACCACATTGTCAGTCCTCCTATAACAGCTGATCATAGTGCCCCAATAATGGTCACAGTGCTCCTATAAAAATAGACAGTGCCCCCACCACATTGTCAGTCCTCCTATAACAGCTGATCATAGTGCCCCAATAATGGTCACAGTGCTCCTATAAAAATAGACAGTGCCCCCATCACATTGTCAAAGTTCTGCTATAGCAGTTGGCCATAGTGATGGTCACAGCGCTCCTATTAAAAAGACAGTTATAGTGCCCCCATCACATTTGTCAAAGTTCTTTTATAACATCTGGCCATAGTGCCCCAATGACAGTGCTATTATAATACCGGTTGTGGTGCCCCCATAACATAGAATGCCCCCATCACATTGTTAAAGGTCTTAGTGCCTCAATGACAGTCAATTATATTAACAGTCACAGTGCCCCCATAATATAGACACACACTGCCCTGGTCACTGTGTCCCATAACAGCTAGATGATAGTTATGTAGTACATCCACAATACTGATAGTTACACTGCTCCCACCACTTCTGTTCTGCTGTAACAGCTGGCCATTGTATCCTAATGGTAGTCAAGGTACCCCCATAGTAAAGATAGTAATAGTGCCCCCATAATACAGACAGTCTCACATGTCCCATCACATTGTCAGAGTTCTTCTATATCATCTGGCCATAGTGCCCCAATGACAGTACAACTACAATAACCGTTGTGGTGCCCCCATAATGTAGACACACTGCCCCCATCACATTGTTAAAGTTCTTCTATAACAGCTCTCCATGTGCCCCATTGACAGTGCAATTATAATAAGTCATAATGTCCCCATAATATAGACACACATTGCCCTGACCACATTGTCCCATAACAACTACTGTTCCAATGATAGTGATATAGTACCCCCAAAATACAGAGTACAAAGTTCTACTAGAACAGCTGGCCATAGTATCCTAATGAGAGTGAAGGTGCCCCCATAGTAAAGACAGTAATAGTGCCCCCATAATACAAACAGACACACGGCCTCCATCACATTGTCAAAGTTGTCCCATAACAGCCAAAAATTGTTTCCCAATGATGGTGATATAGTGCCCCCATAATAAAGACTGTCATTCTGTTCCCATCACTTTTTGAACATTATCCTAGAACAGCTGGCTATAGTGCCACAATCACAGTGCAATTATAATAAGGACCGCCACGGTGCCCCCACCACATTGTCAGTCCTCCTATAACAGCTGATCATAGTGCCCCAATGATGGTCATAGTGCTCCTATAAAATAGACTGTTATAGTGCCCTCATCACATTGTCAAAGTTCTGCTATAACAGCTGGTCATAGTGCCCCAGTGACAGTGCTATTATAATAACCGTTGTGGTGCCCCATAATAGAGACAGACACTGCCCATCACATTGTACTGGCCATAGTGCCCGAATGACAGTGCACTGATGGGACCTCAAGAACCCAGTCTGGCATTGCACATATATAGTTACAACTTATAGCCCTGACTAAATAGATCCTATGAGATGTTGATTCTACATATGAGATGCTGCAGTCTATCTCGGAATTTACTACTGTATACAGTTATTGTATATATGAGATGCTGCAGTCTATATCGGCATATACTACAGTATACAGTTATTGTATATATGAGATGCTGCAGTCTATATCGGAATATACTACAGTATACAGTTATTGTATATATGAGATGCTGCAGTCTATATCGGCATATACTACAGTATACAGTTATTGTATATATGAGATGCTGCAGTCTATATCGGCATATACTACAGTATACAGTTATTGTATATATGAGATGCTGCAGTCTATATCGGAATATACTACAGTATACAGTTATTGTATATAGAGATGTTACATTGTAGTCTATCGAATATACTGCAGTATACAGTTATTGTATTATGAGATGTTGCAGTCTGTCGGCAATATACTACAGTATACAGTTATTGTATATATGAGATGGCTAGCAGTCTGTCTGGCATATACTATGTGTATACAGTTATTGTATATATGAGATGTCTGCGTCTGTCGGCATATATACAGTATACAGTTATGTGTATATATGAGATGCTGCGGGTCTATATTGGCATATACTACAGTTTTACAGTTATTGTATATATGAGATGTTGCAGTCTATAATGGGAATATCTACAGTATACAGTTATTGTATATATGAGATGCTGCAGTCTATATCGGAATATACTACAGTATACAGTTATTGTATATATGAGATGCTGCAGTCTGTCGGCATATACTACAGTATACAGTTATTGTATATATGAGATGCTGTAGTCTATATCGGAATATACTACAGTATACAGTTATTGTATATATGAGATGCTGCAGTCTATATCGGAATATACCACAGTATACAGTTATTGTATATATGAGATGCTACAGTCTATGTCGGCATATACTACAGTATACAGTTATTGTATATATGAGATGCTGCAGTCTATATCGGAATATACTACAGTATATAGTTATTGTATAAATGAGATGTTAGTGTGTCAATATATATTACAGTATTCAGCTATTGTGTATATTAAAGATGTTACATTGTATGTCAGTATACGCTGCTGTATACAGCTTATGTATGAGATGTTACAGTGTATATGTCATTGTATACTTGAGTATATACTAGTATTTATGAGAGGACACAGTGAATTTCAGTGTCTAGCAGGGTGATAACTATTGTGTATAGCTATTGTATATATGAGATGTTGGCTGGTCTTCAACATGTTCACTGCACAGTTATTGTATGTACATTGCGATGTTGTAAGGTATTTGACTGTATATCCAGAATGATTTCTGCAGCTATTGTGTGCACGGGCTGCTTATAATGTGTTTGTGGATATCTAGGATGTTTACTGCTCAGCTTTTATATACACATCTAGTTAGAATAGCTGCAGTAATCATCCTGGATATACAGTCAGATACATTGTAACCTCTCATTACAACATACATATAATAAGCAGAGAACATATTCTGGAAGTAAACCTGCATCCAATATCTGCACATAATCCCATATACACTGACATACAGTGCCCTGCAATGAACACCCTGCATATACATCTACATACAATGTAACCCTGCAATGAACACCCTGCATATACATCTACATACAATGTAACCCTGCAATGAACACCCTACATATACATCTACATACAATGTAACCCTGCAATGAACACCCTGCTTAATCTACTTACATGTTAACACTCAATGTAATACCCTCATTTAAGATCTACATACAAATGTAACCTGCAATGAACACCTACTATAATTTTACTATCAATGTTAACCTGCCATTGAACACCTCTTAAATAGTCATAATACCATACCAATGTAACCCTGCAATGAACACCTGCATTTATACAAACATACAATGTAACCTGCTCAATGCAACATCCCTGCATATACATCTACATACAGTAACCGTGCAATGAACACCCTGCATATACATCTACATACAATGTAACCCTGCAATGAACACCCTGCATATACATCTACATACAATGTAACCCTGCAATGAACACCCTGCATATACATCTACATACAATGTAACCCTGCAATGAACACCCTACATATACATCTACATACAATGTAACCCTGCAATGAACACCCTGCATATACATCTACATACAATGTAACCCTGCAATGAACACCCTGCATATACATCTACATACAATGTAACCCTGCAGTGAACACTCTACATATACATCTACATACAATGTAACACCGCAAGCAGTAAACCTCATCGATAGAAAGTCAGCTGCACTGTATGTACAAGAGGTTACAATGTATGTGACCGTACATCCAGGATGATTGCTGCATATAAGCTGTTACATTGTATCCAGGATGTTTACTATACAGCTATTGTGTGGAAGTTTATATTGAGCATGTATACTGTAATTATGGCACCTATAATATCCTACAATGTGTGTTCACGTACACACAGGATGCTTACTACATAGCTATGGTTTATATGAGATGTTACATTGTAAGTGAATTTGTCTAGAATGTATACTGCACTTGTATACATGGGATGTTACTATGTATGTATGTGACTGTATATTCAGGATGTTTACTGCAGGGTTATTCTATGTATGAGATGTTACATTGTATGTGAATTGATATCCACAATGTATACTGCACTTATTGTATACATGGGGTGTAACAATGTATATATGTATGTGACTGTGTATTCAGGATGTTTACTGCAGGGTTATTCTATGTATGAGATTTTACAATGCAAGTGAATTTAGAATGTATACTGCACTTATTGTATACATGGGGTGTTACAGTGTATGGATATGACTATATTCAGGGTATTTACTGCAATGGTATTGTATACAGGAGATGCTACATTGTCAGTGTATGTGCGATGTTTGCTGCAGGGTTATTGTATACAGGAGATTCTTCATTGTCAGTGTGTATCACAAATGTTTTCTGCAGGTTATTGTGTATATGAGCTGCTGCTCTCTGTGTGTATTGGTAATAGGCATTCTGGGGTGCAGCCTTTGTTAGCAGACATTGTGGCGCACACTTCAGATGTAAGACCTGGCATCTTAATGATTCCCTAAGAGCATCAGAGAATGTGAGCTGTGAGCTGCTGAGGATACAATGGCTCTTCTCCTGTCAGTGGCTGCAGCCTGCAATTCACATGCTGCACAGGACGCCTCCTGCACAAGCCTCTAATACAATGTGGGTGTGTGGACGACCTGCAGAAGCATAAAAGACAATATGGGTGTCGGGGCGTGTGTGGACACCCTGCAGGAGCCTGTAATACAATATGGGTGTGGGGGGGGGGGACACCCTGCAGGAGCCTGTAATACAATATGGGTGTCAGGGGGTGTGTGGACACCCTGCAGGAGCCTGTAATACAATATGGGTGTCAGGAGGTGTGTGGACACCCTGCAGGAGCCTGTAATACAATATGGGTGTCAGGAGGTGTGTGGACACCCTGCAGGAGCCTGTAATACAATATGGGGTGTGGGGTGAGGGTGGGGGGCGAGGACACCCTGCAAAAGCCTGTAATACAATATGGGTGTCAAAGGGTGTGTGGACACCCTGCAAGAGTCTGTAATACAATGTGGGTGTCAGGGGGTGTGTGGACACCCTGCAGGAGCCTGTAATACAATATGGGTGTCAGGGGGTGTGTGGACACCCTGCAAGAGCCTGTAATACAATATGGGGGTGGGGTGGGGGGAGGACACCCTGCAAGAGTCTGTAATACAATGTGGGTGTCAGGGGTGTGTGGACACCCTGCAAGGTGCCTGTAATACAATATGGGTGTCAAGGGGTGTGTGGACACCCTGCAGGAGCCTGTAATACAATATGGGTGTCAGGGTGTGTGTGGACACCCTGTAATACAATATGGGTGACAAGGGGTGTGTGGACACCCTGCAGGAGCCTGTAATACAATATAGGTGTTGGGGGTGTGTGGACACCCTGCAGGAGCCTGTAATACAATATAGGTGTTGGGGGTGTGTGGACACCCATCACGAGCCAGTAATACAATATGGGTGTCAGGAGGTGTGTGGACACCCTGTAAGAGCCTGTAATACAATGGGGGTGTCGATGCTGGTGACGTCGGGGTACCTGCAGGACTACTGTGCAGCCCATCCTCGCCAATTCACGACATATAGTGATATATATTGAGTGGGCCATGGCTGTTCACACCCGTATATGCAAAGTCATGTTATGCTTTTTTTTTGGGGGGGGGGTGGTGATGGGGGGAGGTCACTCATTGCCCCGGCGTCCGCCATATCCATGGATCAATGACTATCTCCAGCAGTCGGTGATTCTGCCGCAGTTTAACCCACCCTGCAGGGCTCGTGCAGAAAATATGGTCCGTCAGATGCTGTGGACATTCGTCCGCCTATGGCTCGGGCTAATACTTAATTCGGGTGTCATGATGGCTGTCGTGGGCACCTGCAGAGCCTCGAATCATATATCCCTAGATGTGAGCACCTCTGCAGAAACCATGTATCAATATATAAAAAAAAAAAAAAAAAAAAAAAAAAAAAAAAAAAAAAAAAAAAAAAAAAAAAAAAATAAAAAAAAAAAAAAAAAAAAAAAAATAAAAACTAAAAAAAAAAAAAAAATAAAAAAAACAAAGATAAAAAAAAAAAACCTTACAAAAAAAACCTTAAAACCCCAGGGGACTGTCTAAGAAAAAGCAACAACCCTGCCGCTGATGGGTGAGAGTTGCAAGGTGTATGACAAGGGGAGCTTTTTCCACTCTTCTGCCTCAATTCCATGGACTGTGGAGAGCCCCAAATAACATGCAGCGTCCTCCTGTTCATGAATAGAATGCGAGAACGGCAGTGAGGACTGACACAAGCCAGAATACACAGAAATGAATGCAATGCTTAAAGGGGATGCCTCACTACATTGATTCATCTCACCTCAGTCCTGTTTTCTTGGTTTCACTTTGAATTCAGGGGTGTGTTTACTGGCTTCCACTAGGCTGCAGTAGAAGCCAGGTCTGTAGCTATAGCAACCAGTACTGGCAGCCTATCTGGATAGATCAAACAGGTCTGTAGCTATAGCGACCTGAGGAGCTGATGCAGACCATACAAGAAGGGATTCCTAGGAATAGGTTGGACACTGTTAATGGACATATATTGCAAAGTGGCTTGTTTTTGCAAGATCTTTAACATAAAAAGCAGCAATCCCTATAGTGAGACAACCCCTTTAAGAATACAGTGTGATAAGTCTTCCCTGGTCTGTGGAGAGCTGTGTAATAACAAACATGGCCAAAGACTAAGATCCTAGAGAATTGTAGGAACCAGTTATCAAAGGGACACTTCCATAAGAAAGGAGTATTTTGTTTAGAACCAAAATGTCTGGAAAACTTTTTTTTTTTTTTTAATTTTTGACAGAATTTTTATTTATTTTTTAAATTTCCGAAGTCATTAAAATGACATAGAAAATTTTGCTCTTCTCTAGCTTTGATAGTCAAGAGATAAAACCCCTGGCTGGGCAGACTAACCTCAGTCTACTGTAGGTGCTACTTGTCTTTATGTAGTCTTATTATAAACAGTAGGGGTCACACCCTCTTGGGCCCCCTGGGATGGTCTACACTCTCCTCCCTCCTGTTTTTGGCTTCGGACACAAAACGGATCATATTGCAGCAGGGCAATGCCACAGCGTGTCCCTGGCACTATCAGAAAGGGGTGGGTCCAAGCTACGACCGGGTACCAAACATGGGGTTTCTGCTCGGTTCCTTTTACCAGCCTTTGGTTTCTCCCTTCCCATATGCCCTAGAAACACGGGAGTGACAGCTATGTGTGTGGGACGTTTCATATTTAAAAATATAAAAGGTGGTGTGTCTGTGACACACGGTTCCTTCATAATTCCTTATGTAATCCCAATTCTGCTGTGACTGCTCATCAGTTTGATGCTTGGGTCTTGGAGCACATGTGTACTTTAGCCATGGCCAGATGCTAACAACATTACTGAGGATTCTTTTGAGGCTTAAACTCCCTGCTGGGATGGTCTCCTATTGGGATTGGGAGCAGTTAGGCCTTGCATCTAAATTGGGGACATGTGCCTTTTGCCTAATTGATTGCTTCCTCAATGATCACTAAAATCCCCAAAAGGAAAACCGTAACCCCAGCTCAGGGTTACCCATGTGGTTAGAGATGGGGTTAAGTATAAAGAAAAAAATCCAGTTTCAGGACCCGAATTTTTTCACATTTTTGGATGGATGATTATGAAAGCAAACAGGGACCTATTAGAGCAACATGAACGCTGACCCAGAGATGAGGACCCTGAACACAAGTCCCACCGCAATTACCCAGAAAGCCCTAGCAGGGTGTATAATAATGGGTTTTAGGCCCATAAACAGCTAATAGGAGATACAGGAACACCGCCACTGATATTGAGACAAAGAAGAATTCACTGGGGAGAGTGAACTCTATAATGAACATTTCAAAGAGAAACCAAAATTTTCCAAATAAATTTATTCAAAAGGTCTTCTGTCCAGCAGCGTTCTGCTCCTTCTGTTGTTCCTCCTGGAAACGGATACAAGAACTTGGTATTAGCATTCCCTTTACTCCTTGAAACAAGTCAGCGTTAACAATGTCTGAGTATAGAGTAACATGGTTTGTAAGGCCGAAATGAGACCAACATTCATCCAATTCAGCCTGTTGTGCTATAGCGTTGATCCAGAAGAAAGCGAACAACCCCATGAGATAGAAGCCAATTGTCCTCATTTTAGGAGAAAATATTATCCCATTTCCAATCTGGCAATCAGAATAAATCCCTAGATCAACGACCCCTCTCCAGAATCCTGTCACTATAACTTGTTATATTATTACATCTAGAAATGTATCCAGACCCTTCTCCAGAATCCTGGTCACTATAACTTGTTATATTATTACATCTAGAAATGTATCCAGACCCTTCTCCAGAATCCTGGTCACTATAACTTGTTATATTATTACATCTAGAAATGTATCCAGACCCTTCTCCAGAATCCCAGTCACTATAACTTGTTATATTATTACATCTAGAAATGTATCCAGACCCTTCTCCAAGAATCCTCGGTCACTATAAACTTGTTATATATTACATCTAGAAATGTATCCAGACCCTTCTCCAGAATCCTGGTCACTATAACTTGTTATATTATTACATCTAGAAATGTATCCAGACCCTTCTCCAGAATCCCGGTCACTATAACTTGTTATATTATTACATCTAGAAATGTATCCAGACCCTTCTCCAGAATCCTGGTCACTGTAACTTGTTCTATTATTACATCTAGAAATGTATCCAGACCCTTCTCCAGAATCCTGGTCACTATAACTTGTTATATTATTACATCTAGAAATGTATCCAGACCCTTCTCCAGAATCCTGTTCACTATAACTTGTTATATTATTACATCTAGAAATGTATCCAGACCCTTCTCCAGAATCCCGGTCACTATAACTTGTTCTATTATTACATCTAGAAATGTATCCAGACCCTTCCAGAATCCTGGTCACTATAACTTATAGTATTACATCTAGAAATGTATCCAGACCTTTCTCCAGCTTCCTGGTCACTATAACTTGTTATATTATTACATCTAGAAATGTATCCAGACCCTTCTCCAGAATCCTGGTCACTAGTGCTGGGTGACAACAGTTCGCCTCCACATGAGCTGACGTTGGCTCTGGTTATATTTGGGAAGAGACGTCCCTTTAAGTAGAAATGATTCTACACATTAATCAGCCGCAGAAATGCATCCGTGAAGCGTTGGTGTGAACAGAGCTGTGAACGCCGCCCGTCACATTAACAATGGCGACCACAATAGTGATACAAGCTTTGTCACAATGTAACAACTAATATGTTACCCGGATCATTCGCCGCCGCAGTAACGAGGAAAGACAGGATAACAAAAAGTGCAAAGATCTCACATTGTCAGCGTGAAGATCACACAAAGCGGCGATCCTCGCACACGGCGAGGCCGCGGCAAACTTCACAATATGCCAGGGGCTTGTCGCATCACATTGTCTTGCATCCGGCGTTGCACATTTTTGTACAGAGGAGGCTGAATATCAGGATCCACATTAAACGTATGGATTTCCCAGAACTATATATTACAGGTGCATCAGCAGCACAGAGTATTTCAGGCCAGTAACGTGACTCGTGTACAGGTCATGCAACCTGCTTCTTTATCGCTTGGTGATGACAAGGCTGAATGTTATAATGTGAGAAAGGGAATAGAGTTCGGGATAATGGGAGCAACAATGTCAGCAGGACAGAGTATTTCAGGAGAGGAGTGTGGGGGTGCAGTGACTTCTTTACTCATGTAACAGGAGAAGCATTATTATGTTTGGAGAGGAACAGAGTCAATTGGGAGGTCACAGATGGGCAGCTTTATAGTGGATTGAGCAGGGACTCCAGCAGCACAGAGTATTTCAGGAGAGTGCCTTGGATATAAAAGTTATACTACCTGCTTATGCATTTGTTAATGATGACTAGGCTGCAACTTATGATGAGAGAAAGGGAAAAGAGTTGGGGTGCTTTCACACGGTGCGTTTTTGATGCGTTTTTGGTGCGTTTTTGATGCGGTTTTTGGATGCGTCTTTGTGCAACAATGTATATCATAAATTGCTGTGCCTTCCTGTACAAAAACCGCATCCAAAAACGCATCAAAAACGCACCGTGTGAAAGCACCCTTAGAGATAATAGGAGGGGCACTCCCCTGCGGCACAGAGTATTTCAGGAAAATGTGTTGATGTTGTAGGGAGTAGTCACCTGTTCACTCGTGATGATAAAGAGGACAGGATTGCATGCGACAGGAGAAGAGTCATCATGTCAGGGGGGGAATAGAGGCAAGTGGAAGATCAAAGATGGAGAACTTTATAGTGGATGAAGCAGGATCTCCAGCAGCACAGAGAATTTCAGGAAAGCAGAAAGACTCGTGTACAGATCATGCAACCTGCTTATGTATTTGTATATGATACCAAGGCTGCATACTAGTATGTGAGAAGGGGAAGAGAGTTGGATATTGACAAGCAGGGTCACCAGCAGCACAGAGCATTTCAGGAAATGACTGTACTGACCTTCTGGGAGGCCGGGATCTGTTCACTTGAGATGATGGTGAGGACAGGACTGCATGTGACAGGAGAAAAATCATGATGTAGAGGTAAGTGGAAGGGTACGGATGGAGTTTTATAGTGAAATGCACTGGTTTTCCAGCAGCACATAGTATTTCAGGAAAGGAGTGTGCTGATCTTGTGGGAGGCTATGACTTTTTCCCTCTTGTGATGTTATTAAGGATATGGCCTATGTGACGGGGTGATGTGAGGAGGAGAATGGAAAAAAGCGGGGGTCACAGAAGTAGGGAGTGAGCAGTATACATTAGGAGCACAGAGTATTTCAGGAGATTAGTATGTTGATCTTGTGGGAGGCATTGATGTCTTCCCTCATATAATGTTTGTAAAGATGGAGCTTTATCTGACAGGAGTGAAGTGAGGAAAGGAATGGAGATAAGTGAGGGTCACAGAAGTAGCGAGTGAGCAATAAACATCAGGAGCACAGAGTATTTCAGGAGAGGGATGTGCTGATCTTGTGGGAGGCCATGGCATGTTCACTCATATGATATTAGTAAGGATTAGGCTTTATCTGACAGGAGTGAAGTGATGAAAGAAATGGAGATAAGTGAGGGTCACAGAAGTAGGGAGGGAGCAGTATACACAAGGAGCACAGAGTATTTAAGGAGAGGAGTGTGTTGATCTTGTGGGAGGATATAAAGTGTTGACTCCTGATAGAGCCACTCCTTACTATGGGGGAAATGAGGGGGGGAATGGAGGTAAGCAGGAGTCACAGACATAGGGAGGGAGCAGTATACATCAGGAGCACATAGTATTTAAGGAGAGGAGTCTGTTGATTTAGGGGGAGTATATAAAATGTTCACTCCTGTCTGATAAAGCCACTCCTTACTAACAACATATGAGAGAAATGAGGGCGGGGAATGGAGATAAGGGGGAGTAACAGAAGTAGGGAGGGAGCATTATTCACCTGGAGCACAGAGTATTTAAGGAGCGGTGTGCGTTGATTGTTTGGCAGGATTAAACGTGTTCACTCCTGACAGAGCCACTCCCTACTACAATCAGATGAGGGACCGGGGGGGGGGTGAGAATGGAGATAAGTTGGAGTCACAGACCTAGGGAGGGAGCAGTATACACCAGGAGCACAGAGTATTTAAGTATAAGCCACTGTATTTCCATCTCCAAATAGCATAAGCAATATCCGGTTTTTTTCGGAAGTTTTTTTGGTACGAAAAGCTGTGACTTCCCATTAAGTTTAGTATTTTCATGTGTAATGTTCAGGCAGAATATAAATCCTGATCAGAAAGCCTCGTGCTTTGATCCTGCGGCGTTCCTCCGACAGCCGGCGGTTCTCAGGTTTTGCGCGTCTCGAGCCCTCGTTATCCGCTAAATTTTACAAATATTAAGAAGGTGAAATCTAGGGCGGCCGATATGTTTTGCCCAAATGGATATCATTTCCAATTCTGCGAGTGCGATAATGTCCGATAAATATGCAGAGTCGCGGAATTAGCTGCCAGAGCAGGGAACGCCGCTGATCACAAAAGACTCGGGTTGTTTGAATAGGAGATATCAGGCTGAAATATTCAGAAACGTCTCCATTACAATTTACATATTTTAAGAAGTGCAGATAACATTACCTCCTGACTCGGTGCTCCCTTATCGGGGGCCGCTCTTGCAGGATATGGGTTTTATTCATATTAATTCGGGCTCTCAATCTGGATGATGTGGTGTCGGTCACGAGGGGCGAGCTGGCGGTTACAGCCGCAGCCTCCATTGCTAAGTTTGGTTTACGGGTAGGCCCCATTCTGGCTCTATAATTTGGTAGTTCAGCCCAGGACTAGGACAAGGTATTCTGGACTATAGCGCCCCCCAATGGAAAATTCAGCCAACTCCATGCCTCCCTGCACTCCCTTTTTTGCCTGGGATAAAGTAGAGCCCTAGACAGAGCCCTTCCCCTACCCATTGTCCTGCCCTTAGCCTACTGTAATGACGCTGGTTGATTCGGAGGCAATAAAACTTATAAGAGAGATGAACCCAGACAACAGACACAAGCAAACTATACAAAGCATGTATCAAAAAGTAAATGTAAGGACTTACCAATGGGTGATGACCGGGGCACAGATGAGATGGAAGGATAAATGACTACAAATCTGAAAAAGGGGAACATCTCTCCTCGAGGAGAGCACCAGTTAAGGTGTGTAGAGTTTTGAGATTGCCTTTTTGCCCTCTACTTAGCATCTGTATATCACAAGGCATTATGGGAAAGGAGTTGGGAAGCTCATGCGCCCTCTATTGGATGTAACAAATCCTCACTTTGGTTCTGATTCACTGAAACATTAAGAAGCAAAAGGGATATTATCCAAGCCAGTATCACTACATATAGCCGATTAGGGGTGTTGCCCCGCATCATAATGCCTTGTGATATGCAGATGCTTAGTAGAGGGCAAAAAGGCAATCTCAAAACTCTACACACGTTAACAGGTGCTCTCCTCAGCCCCTCATTGCCTCCCACCCAGCCAGCCAGTATCGCTCTGCTCTTTACTGATGAGAGGCAACACCTCGAAACGGCTGTATGTAGATGACTGATACTGGCTTGGCTAATATTCCTTTTGCTTCTTAAAGATTCGGGGAATCAGAAGAAATTTGAGGATTTATTACATCCAATAGAGGGCGCATGAGCTTCCCAGCTACTTTCCCATAATGCCGTGTGATATACAAATCTAAAAGCAAAGCACCAAAAAACAGCTGACCCTAACAAGTAACTTTCCCTAACCTGTCCATAATACCAGACACCTCTGGCCTTACACTGCCCCTGATGATATCCCTATCAAAGTCCTCTCTATGCTGACCCTAAACATAGTAACTCAAAACCAACAAAGAGAACTCAGGAATAGAACAAAACTTCAAGAATGACACGGGGAAGGACAAAAGCATCAGAGAACTAAAAGCAAAACAGGGCTCTAATACACTAAGAACAACTAAATACCACAAGACAATTGAATGCAACAAGCTCACAAGACACAATCTCACACCGACCAATATAGACAGCAACCAGCCACAAAGTTAAGCTCGGCTTTATAGAGGGCTGAAAATCAAACACTCCCAAATAATCAAGCTCGCATGTGCAGCATGGTCAGCTGATTAGTCCAGAGAGTTGTTTGAAGCAGTTGCACAGCATCAGTCTTATCTGATCTAGTAAGCAGGCAAAAGGGCAAAATAATTCCAGCCATTCATTACACCTATTCAGCAGATGGTGGTGGCACCAGGTGTGTCTTCAGCATTGGGCTGCAAAACATCTCATATCTATGTGCAGATACAAACATGGGTGAGACGTTACTATATGGGCAGAGCCAAGAGAGCCTTTGCCCTCCAAGCAAAAGCCAAATAGTGACCGCTCTCTGACCAGCTGCGGAGAGCTCCTTAGTTTGTCTGATCAACTCCTATAAACCTTCATTTGATGGATCTGTGCCTTGTTCCATTGATTAGTATGGGTTACTTGGTGTCAGACCCCTAGCAGTCATATCCTAAGGGTGACATGTATGAACAGGGCTGCGCCAGAAGTCTGACCAATTTTCAGCCTGGCATCAGGCGCAGCCCCGGTCGCTATATTTTTACATAGCCCATACACCAATATCGGGTGCATTACAGAGCGCCCGCGGCATTTTGTAATTTGCTTGTCTCAGGGGTCGTGCGGGAGGTGGGGCGCACTAGAACCGTACGAAGCTACAGATTTACAGCTTTATTACAGCATTTCTAGGTGCATTACAGCTGGAACAGGTAGAGCACTTTCAAAGTGGTTTACCTGAGACAGAAATGTCGTGTTAGCGCTAGAATGCGCCTGATTTATCACCTGCTGTAGAGCCAAATTTCATACATGCCGCCCTAAATGTCTATTCTAAGGATAAATCATTTAATCAAAATTTAAAGGGAAGGTGTCATCAAAAAATGACTTTTTTAATTAATTCACATTTTTATGTTAAACACATTTTGTAGGAATTTTTGGTTATGTTTTTTTTTATTTTCCAGATCACTTTCAGTATTTTTTTAAATAATTCTTAATTCCTGCAGTTCTCACTTTGGCCACTAGGCGTAATAATCGTCTGACGCTTCCTGTGCTGTTTAGAGAGCTTTTCAGCAGTGTTTGCTCATTATCAGCACAAAGAGGGTCATACTGAAAGGAGACACCAATGTGTACAGATAACACAGGATCCACCAGTGAAAACTCTCCTATAGACGTCTATGAGACAGAAACTGTCTTAAGAATCTTATGGGCATGAAGCTGCTGTAAAGTATCTCTCTAACTGCTGTTAAAGCAGTGCAAGCAAGAATGTCTTCCCCACAATCATATATAGACGGACGAATAGAGAAATCTACAATCAGTAAATAAAAACGACTCAGAGGAAAATAATATGGATCAGGGGCTTGATTTAATAAGTAAAAAAAAAATTTGGCGACAGATTCCCTTTAAGACACATAAAGGCGTCAGGGACTTGCATCATCCCTACTCTGTTATATGCAGTCTGGCCATCATGTCTAAGGGGCAGCACTGCAAGGAGAAAGGAGGGTATTGAGTCAACCTTGAGCCTCCTAAGAGCTGGTCTTTAGTTCCCTGGTGCCCTATGTAATACCTTCTACTGGACCTCCCCTATGGTGCCCCATACAGTGCCAAATAATATACTGTAGTGATGGAGTATCTGGCCACCATGGCAATGAGGTACTTTTATGGGGGGCACAGTTGACAATGAGCCCTCCTATGGTCTGATCTTGGACTTTAAGGTGACCTGTGCAAAAAATTCTACTAAATCTTGCCTGTAGTATCCCCATATAGTGGCCGAATAATGCAATCATATCAGGCTAGGTGATGCCCTTTGTGTTACCTTCTATTGAAACTACCTATATAGTGCCCAAATAATATCATGTAGGGATACAGTGTCCAAATAATACCATGTAGGGATACAGTGTCCAAATAATACCATATAGGGATATAGTGCCCAAATAATATCATGTAGGGATATAGTGCCCAAATAATACCATGTAGGGATACAGTGCCCCAATAATATCATGTAGGGATACAGTGCCCAAATAATACCATGTAGGGATACAGTGTCCAAATAATAACATCTAGGGATATAGTGCCCAAATAATATCATGTAGGGATATAGTGCCCGAATAATATCATGTAGGGATACAGTGTCTGGCCATGATGGAAAAGAGGTAGCAGTACATGGATAAAAGGAGTGCACAGTAAACAATGAGTCCTCGTACGAGCTGGTCTTTGGTTTGATAGTGCCCTGTGCATAACCTTCTACTGAACCTCCCCTATGGTGTTCCATATAGTGCCCAAATAATAAGCTGGAGTGATACAGTATCTAACCATATGGGAAAAATGTAGCAGTGCAAGACAAAATGGGTTCTTATTAAATACTTAGCCCTTCTAAAGGTTGCTCTTTGGTTAGATGCCCTGTGCAGTATCTTCTATTGGAAGTCTCCTACCCTATAGTGCCCACATAATGTAGTGATCCTCATCTGGTTATCATAGCAAACCGGTAGTATTACAGGAATAAAAGGGGTGCAGAGTCAACAAGGAGTCCTCATAAGGGTTGCTCTTTGGTTAGATGCCCTGTGCATTACCTTCTGTTGAACCTCCTCTATGGTGTCCCATATGGTGCCCAAATATTATAGTGATACAGAGTACAAATACCCCTGGATGAAACACACCATCAGGCATCTCAGTAAACCGCACTCTATCAATACACTTGAAAATAGGGTTTTCTTCCCAGTGCAATCTATGTGTCCAGAGCATCATGGCAAAACCGCACCCCCATTAGCGGTTGGCATCCTGTGTAATTGGGGACAAGGTGAAACCCAAAAATTTAGGACATTAGGCACGTCCCAATACAAAAAACGCTGTTTTTTTTGGGGTCTATTAGCACCAAAAATCTTTTGACCCATTTCTCGATGTAAAAAACTGTCGTACATAAAAAACTAGGCGCTTACACGCCGGGGGCACAACACATTGTAATGCACCTAAAAATGTGCATCACGTATAGTAGCAATGATACGCTCTGTGCCTGTATAACGCAATGCGTCTAATGAGCCGCACAGCATTTCGGTACAAATGTATGTGTTAGGCGCATTTTCATTACTTTTAAGATAACTATGGCCTCCTCGGTTGGCACAACAACAACCAAAAGAAAGGGCCTGGTTTGCACAATTGCATTTTTGGTCAAAGTTTTTTATGAAGTTTTCCTCCCCCAAAATTTTGAGAGGGGGGTACTTTCAGGTTTCACTTTTCACTGATTTTTAAATTTTCCAAAAAAGCTGCGGCGCCAATTTTTGGCCCCGTCGCCTTTAAAACCTATTTACCCATTGTATAGGAGGAGGTTCAAACTGGGCCCTCCCGCTGTTTGGGAAACACAACTCCCATCATGCCCATGTTTAGATTATACAATGATGATGGGGGTTGTAGCTTCCCAACAGATGGAGGGCTGCAGTTTGACACCTGTGTAGTAGAGGGTCTTCCCCACACCTGATCGGGGGGAATTTATTGTCACATAAGCTCCCTCCGTTTTTTATTTTAGCTCCCTGACATCCCCACTTCCCCCTCCATCTGCAAGAAAGGAAAAATCAATGAGGATTTTCAAGCCAAGTTTTTTGGGGCCAATGGGCCGTGCTGGTTTGAGGTTTCACACCAAAAAAGGTTTTCCTACTGATTCCATAAAAAGTGATTGCTTCGCAGCCATTGGGTTTGGACATTAGTGTAAACCCCCATTTAAAAACCCCCAATAAATGCTTTCAAAGGTCAG
>JAODAL010022715.1:0-64149 GCA_025379985.1 Phyllomedusa bahiana
AATTAAGAGCCTCCCACTGGGTTTGTGGGGATGTTGGGTTTCGGATGAGGGCCGAGTAAACACCTCTATCGAGCGCTGTAAGTCTGCCAGGCACAGGGAATCCGACAATAAGGATTCGTTCAGCCTCCATGAAAAGGGGGGGGTGGGTGTGGTGCGGGAGACAAAGGTCGCAATGGATAGGGGCATGATCCGAGTGGAGGATGCTTCCCACAGAGGCCGTAACCACATATCGAAGGAGGGAATGTTGTGGGAGTATGTAGTCGATGCGGGTATAAGAGTTGTGAGGCAAAGAATAGAAAGTGTAGCCACGGTCGTCCGGATGCAACAACCTCCACACGTCTACCAATTGCATGTCGTGAAGTAGTTTTTTAACTTTATTGAGGACATGATGGGCCACAGACGAACGGCCTGTGGAGTTGTCAAGGAGTGGGTTTAAGGTTAAGTTTAGGTCACCGCAGAGCAAGATCTGCCCCTGGGCGAAGCAGGTCAAGCTATCCAGCGTTTTGGCTATGAAGGAGAGTTGGCCCGTGTTGGGAGCATATATATTTGCCAGAGTAAAAGTCTGACCACGGAGATTAAACTTCACGAATAGTGCCCTAGCGTCCTTGTCACAGAAGGTGTCTAGAATCTCTACGGGGAGTGACTTGTGGAAAAAGACGGCCACCCCCTTGACCTTGGCAGATGAGCTGCTATTATGGCACCAGACAGGGAAGTACCTATTGCGATAGGATTGGATATGTGAGGAGAGGAGATGAATCTCTTGGAGACAGACTATTTGAGATTTTTGTTTGTGTAAATGATACATAATTGAAATTTCTTTTTTGGGGAATTAAAAACCCTTCAATTGAAGGATTTTAAACCCTGAGGTTAGCCATGGCACTACGTGACAACGATTAAGAAGCCAAGTCCCGAGACTAAGAAGAAAAGTGCCGACCGAGCCAAATTCTAGAACCTTAACGAAAACAACAACAAACAGTAAGGCAAAAGAAACTTGAGGCCTAACAAGAAGGGGCCAAAAAACTAAAGTTTGCAGATTTCTAACTGCAAGGACCATTAAGGGAAACACAAAGGTCCATACTTTTGTAAGGGTGTAAAGACCTTGGAGGCTACCTTTCGAATCGCGAAAAGAGCGGGACCAAGGAGAAATAAAGGGGAGTAGACTAGAGTGTGTCAAGGCTCCACTAAACGTGAGCCTCCAGGGACATCTGAGAAACTTTAAAGACGAGCGTGACCTGCCCAGGAGAGGAGAGTAGTACCAATGTTATGCAGGGGAGGGGAAAGGAGGGGAAGGAGAGAAAGGGAGGGGGAACGGGGAAGAGGGAGGAAAAGAGAGAAAGAGAAAGAGAGGAAAAGAAAGAAAATGAAAAAAAAAAGGGGGGGGGGGGGGGGGAGCAGGAAGGAGGGAGGGTTATGACAAGGAAATACAGTAGACACCGGTCCCGGGCAGGGCCTCACCCATCGAATCCAAAGATGCTCCAAGAGAAAATCTCCTGCTATTCTCAGTAGAGAGGGGGGAGTAACTAGAAGGGTCCAGGACCACCATGTGACCCCGACCACAATCTACAATTTATCACACCCTGCGGGACAGAGGGGAGGGGGGCAAAAGGCCCAACCTCAGGTGTGAAGGCAATAACTGGCTAACCCGAAAGAAAACCCGACCACAAAAAGTGAACCAAAATTTTCCCAAGAGGGAAAAAAGGAAGCAATAAGCCACAGTCCTCCAACGGAGTGAGTAGCTGGTCAGCGATGTGGTCCCCTCCCAGGGGGATGGCTGTCCGGGCTCCCCTGACGTCGTGTGGATCTCTGGGGTTTAGAGGCAGTTAGATGGGGTCGGAGAGTCTGGTTGTCCAGAAGCGGGGGCCAGAAAGGAGACGGGGCAATGGATGATGCCGCTGACCAGTCTGGTAATTCCACCTCCGGGAGACCAAGAGTGGTGATGAAAGACGGCAAGTCCTCCATTGAGCGAAAGAGAATTAACTTGTCTTGATGCTTGACCTGTAGGGAAAAGGGAAACCCCCATCTATAGGGGATATTTCTTGTCTGCAGGACTGATAGAAAGTGTTTAAGCGCCACTCTCAATCTGAGGGTTCGCCTCAAAAGATCTGGGAATAAGCTCAATTTGAGACCCTCATATTCCACTTGTCGAAGCAGGCGAGCTTTACGCATGATCTCCTCCTTGATGGTATAGTGATGGATCCTACAGATAACTTTCCGAGGGCGGGTGGTATCCGTGCTTGGCGGTCACAATGCCCGGTGGGCCCTATTGAACTCAATGAATATATCTTCTGGCCGGCCCAGGACATGGTTGAAAATCTTTATCAGGGTATTGGACAGATCCCGAGTTTTAACGGATTCTGGGAGACCTCGAAGCCTAATATTATTGCGTCTATTTCGATTTTCCAGGTCATCTAGCTGGAGAGCTAGGTGAAGTTGGTTCGAGCTTTACTCCTTCGCGGAGGCTTGTAGATTAGATATAAGGCTGTTAGTTGATTCCTGAGCCTTTTCTAGCTGATGCCCCCTGACTTGAAGGTCTGTTACATTCGATTGGACCGGCGAAGATCTTGTCTCCATGCCTGCTGCATTTCACTAGCCATGCGATGCATATCTTGCTTGGATGGTAGAAAAGACAGGAGAGCCTTTAATTCTGGGTGAGACTCTAGCGCGAGTCTGGCATCTTCGGGTGGCAGGAGACATGGGGTCTGGATGCACAGAGGGCTCGCCAGTGGTTGAGATCCACAGGGCGCCGGAGCGCTGTCGCCCGCAGGGTGTAATGGGCTGCCGCCCCAAGTTGAAGATTTTGGGCTTGAGGCCCAGGAGGCACCATCACGTGCAGGGCCCGCTGCAGACATAGCTATATCAGAGAAGGGTCCGGACCGAGTCAGGGCAGCAGGGGGGCCCCTGGGGACAAAAGCTGATGGGGCCACAGGGGGACGCGCCCCTCCCTCCACGGGCACCCCACCACCACCCCAAGCCGTGTCCAGGGCCTCTCGGAGGCCTGCGGACTGGGCCGATCCGCGTGAGGAAGTACCAGGAGATGATGTTATATGTTTCAGGGGTGCTTGATGGGACCCCCAGCTCGAGGGCGACCCTCCTCCAGGCGTGGGGCAAAGTCCTTTTCAGGATCCCCTCTTCCAGCACCCTGCTTTGGGTATAACGGCCCAGCAAGAGGACCCTGGGTGATAGCTGGGTGTGTAGGGGGATCATGAGACCAGCGATGGTCTGGCTCGTCGGGGTCCTCCAAAGCACAGTCCTCCGCAGCAAGTTGGTCCCCTGGGGACCGCATATCCCAGGCTGTGGTCAAGGAACCCCTGGCTCCCCCTAAGGTGCAGTGGGGGTCTTCAGCTGCCCAGTTAATGGAGCTGTTTTGTGGGGTAGAGCTGGGCTCTTCTCTCCCTGTATTACAGAGGCTGCAGGGGAGCAGGGAGACGCACGGCCAGGGGGCCCTGGTGCAGCCCCAGTAGTCAGAGGGGGGTGACGAGGAGTCCCCTGGGCACACTGACCTTGTCCTCCGGAATGTACACCGCGGAGCTCTGCCTCGAGCGTTGTCACTTCCCCCGGAGCCTGCGATGCTGTGATGCGGCTGCTCTGGCTCTCGATGTGGGACCTCGAGCTCTGTGCTGCGATGCGGCTACTCCGTCTCCCAAAGTGGGTCCGCGCACACTGTGCTGCGATGCCGCTGCTCCGTCTCCTGCCTGCTGTAGATCTCCTGCCGGCCTTTTCTGTGTGGCTGGGGAAGCCTGAGGCCTGGAGCGAACGTCCGGGGCCGTCGGGCAGAGAGTTGGAGGTTGCGCTGGAGCCCGGCTGTTAGACCGCGTGGAGGGCGCTCGACAAAATGGCGCCTGAGAGCCCAGCGGGCAGCTGGATGAATCCGCTTCTTCTAGCCCCTGCAGGGGAGCGAAAAATTTGGAGATGGTAAGTCCCACAGGATCCACAGGGGTGGCGGAGCAGTTAGTTTGCCTTTTGTTCTTTTTTTTGGGCCCTTTGGGGAGAAATTTGGGAAAAGCGGAGATAATGCTTGTCCCTGGAGGAGCTCCTGTGAAGCACGTCTTGTCCCTTACATAGCTAGGCCACACCCCGCTGAGGAGTTAATATTAATAGCTTTAAAATCCTTTGGATGAGAATGCAGGTAAGCTGATCACTTTCTGGAATACTTAAAACTCAAACTTGTAAAATATTACAGACAGGCCGTCTAAACTGTCTGCATGACAATATAAAAGATGAATTTTAAGACTGATAAATCTAAATTATTGCACCTAGGTTGCAGTAATAATATTTCTGCATATACAATAGGAGTACAGAAGATGAGAAGAACATGGGTATTTTGGTTACAAGTAATCTAAGCAATGTCAAGCAGCAGCTGCAAAAGCAGATTTTAGGATGTACAAATAGAGAGTTTAAAAACTGTCAGACTAACATTGACACCCATTAAATTCCTTACTTTTATGTATACATGTCTGTGGTCAATACAAAGAACTGACACTTGATTAACTATGTTCAAGAACTGTACAAAGACCAAAATACATGTAAAGAAAAGGGGATTCAGATATCAGTATAGGAAAGGATTCTTTACAGTTAGTGTCGTCAAATAATAGCAAGAGTGCTTTGACAGCATTACAAAAGTGCGGAATGTTTATTTTTTAAAATAAAATTTTATGGAGGATTATAGAAAACCCCTTTTAGCAAAATTTACACGCTTTGCATGATTCAAATTTAAAAAAAGGGTTTATGATGTGCCTCTCTCTGGGGTAATGTGGAAAGCAGTACGGGCTTTAAAGGGAAAGGAAATGAGGTAAAAGAACTCTTTTGGGTCGGGTGATGGTAATTTTTTAAACAGGATGTACGAGGTACGGGGTGCCCCCTTTTCGGGGCGTGATTTTGGCTAAAAAGTTACGGGATTAACCCCGGGAAAGGGTTTTTTGAAGGTTGGTCTCCCCCTTGGGGTTTGTGATGTGGCGAGAAAAGTATTGCATGCAGGAAATAAAGGCTACATGGTCCCCTCGCTCTGGCTGTGTTGTTACATTTAAGTACAGCATACCCCCCCAAAATGTCCCCTTTTTTGGGGGGGGAAACAGCCCCTTTTTTTAAAACCCTTGTCCCTTGCCCCCTTTTTAGCTCTATAAATGTCCCTCTTTTTTTTTTTGGAAAAACAGATTTGCATCAAAAAAAACGATTTCCTTGCTGAAATAAAGTACTAAATTGTTTCCCCTCACCGTATATTACATAACCACTTATTTAAAAATCTCTTCTTTGGGGATCCCCAAGTGTCCCCCTTTTTGCCTGTCAAAAAGAGGGAATGTATGTGTGGGGGCGTGGTTTTTTTCTGTAGGTGTATTTTGGTGTGATGTCATGTTTTTTGGGTGGTTAGAGGCGGGCCTGATGTGTCCCTCTTTCCCAATTCTCAAAAAGTTGGGGGGTTTAGGGTACAGTTTTTTAGTGCTCCCAAAAAGGGACAGAGCCATTAAGTGGGGCAGCAAAACCCCCAAAGCGGTATTTCAAAATTTAATGCCTTTACCTCAAAAGCCAGAACGCTCCCTAAAGTTAAAGAGTTAAAAAAGCGAGACCCACAAGATTTTTCCGAGTAGGGGTGGGATTTACAAACATTGGAAAACTATATCCGGGGGATATGTTTCCCAAGGGGGTTTACGGATTAAAAGATACCTCCCAAACCATTTTTTCAGATGAGTTCACTGAAAGGGGAAAGGGAACCCTAAAGGTTTTGTTCGCTCAAGTTTTTTGAAATTAATTTTTAAGTATGAAGATCCCAAAAACGAAACAAATAACTAAGGACAGGAAAAAGTATTAAAATCAAATATGCAAGCTGAAAAGGGTTTCCTCGCAATTCGAAAATATTTTTGACACAGGTAGAAAACAAGCTTTTAAAAGCTAAAAAAATTCAATCATGGAGAGAAAAAACCCAAAAATTTCAGAGGGATTTTTTCAGACTATGAGAACCAGGGCAGTTACAAATTGGGCTCATAGAAATCTGATTATATACGCCAAGATCCTTTCTAAAAAAAAAGATCGGGCCAATTTTTCGGGGTGGCTATATCGAAAAAGGTCAGTTTTGGGGTCCTTTCAACTCGGTTCCCAAAAACGGAAGAAATTCAATCTCCCAGATGATTCCTCTACAAATCTGTCTAATAGGGAAACCCCCACCCCCCCAAAACCAAAATAAACCCTAAGAAAAAAAAAAAATAAAAAAAGGAATGAAAAAAAAAGTGGTCGCGGGGGGGGGGAGGAACCCCGGAAAAAAGTGTCAGGAGGAAAATCGGAAAAAACCTGAACAGTTAAAGCCAATAACATAAAGGGGATTTGGATGTGCTGAATTTTTTCGACCCACGCTTAATCAGCAACAAAAAAATTTTTGTCCCTTGGACTAAATTTTGGTTTATGCCTAATTTTAATTTTTTTTCCACCCATAAAGGATTTTAACGGTTTTCGCCGGTTGTTGACTTTTTAAACCCGCCTTTTCTTAATACGGGTTTGAAGAAGATCTGAGGACACGGGACCAGAATCTTTTTCCCTTTAGCCCAACTGTAAAATAAATGAATAAAAGGATTTAAATGTTTAGGAACAAATGTCATTTTTGGGGCCCTTGCAAGAGTTCCCAAAATTTCAGTCTTTTAGTAAAAACCCCCCGACTGAGGGGTCTCCTATTCTCTCGCCTAACCCCTGGGTTTTTATCCCATTTGTTTTCCTTTCCCCAGCAAAGGAATTTTAAAACTTTTTCTTTTAAAGAGGGATCTTAGAAATCTATCAAAGAAAAATCCCGGTTCAAAATTTACAATCTTAAAAGAAAAGGAAAAGGGCTTTAGAGAGCTGAGAATTTAACCCCGAAATTTGTCCAAAAAAGATGGCGGACAAAGGGGGGACGTTTGGTTAAAAGGGAAAAAAAATGGGTTTCAATTTTTTGTTGAGGAAAAGTTGTTCCCCCCTTTGAAAATACAAAAAACTGAAAAAAAAATCCCCCTATGGGAAAATAAAGGGCCAATTGCCCTTTTCTTTTAAATTTAAGGCCCAACCCTTGGTGCGTTTAAAACAAAAACAAGTGGGGTTTTTTTCGGTAGAGTAACCCCCCCCAATGTCCATCCTGTACGGGGTCCCGAAAAATTCATAAAAAATCGGGGTTTTCCCCTATGGACCAATAGTCTCTGGGTTTGGTTCTCTTTTTGGGGAGACTGTGAAATGGGTGGAAGGGCCCCCAAAGCCCTTTGGTCTTTAGGTGCCCGGGTCTCCTTTTTGGGGCCAAAAGAGGTCCCTTGGGGGGTTTTGGGAAATGTTAGTTGGGGTAAAGACATGTCTTGGGTACAAAAATTTTTGGAAGCTTTTTATTCCCCGAAAACCCCCCCCAGGTAGCCTTTTCGCCCCCCGGATTTTATCGTGTGGGTTCACTGATTACACACAAGAATTTTCTGAAATTTTTTATCATTGGGAGCAGACTTCTGATGGGTTCAAAATTTTTTTTCTTTTAATCAGGCTTTTTCCCCCCAAATTTGGGGGGGTTTCAATGGGGGCCCAAAATTTTAAACCCTCCCGGCCCAAATTTTGGGCAAGATGGTGGGAACATTTATACATTTTTGCCCCCGAAACCCTTTTTTGGAAAAACCTTTTTTTTGGGATGGCAGATACATCGATGAAATCCTTTTTATCTGGAGGGGCGATGTGTCCCGCCATAAAACCCTTTTTTTTTGTTTTTTTAATTTAAAAACAATGTTTTCAATTTCCCGGGTTTTCCCCCCACTTTGAATTCCCAGGAGATCCAGTTTTTTTGGGCCTGACCCTAACGGGAAAACCCGGATCCTGTATTGGACAAAGGAAATCATCGCAAGGATAAACAGGGAATACTATCCCCCCTTTCCCCAAAAAATTTCCACCCCAAAAACGTTCATTAAAAGGGTATTCCCCCTTGGGGGAAATGAAACAGGTCCAGGAGAAAAATGTAGTAGGGAGGGTGATTATCAAGAAAGAATGTAAACAGATCCAGGACAGAAATTATCACGGCGGGGATACCCAAATGGATGTTAAAAAACCCCAGCGCCGCAACATTGCAGATTTTAAAATAGGAATTCCCCAAAACATCAGAACAAAACCAAAGGTGATTTAAAAAAAAAAAATCAGAAAAGGAATGATTGCCCGACAAAAAACGGAGACCCGTTGGGTTTTCTGGTGGGTTTTTTTGGTTCTTACCCCTAAATTTTCCCAAAAATTTAAGGAAGAAAAGTTTAAAAAACTTTTACCCCCAATATTTAATTTTGGAGGCCAATATTGGGGGGCGGTTTTTTATTCTGTTTTGGTTTTGTTTGGTATTTTCCCCTTTAAAAGGCATGCACGCTTGGAAAAAAAATTTAAATATCTCCCAAAAACAAATTTAGGGGACTGGAGACCGCTTAAACGTACATTTCTTTGGGGCAAAAAAAGGGGAATACAGGAAAGTGGGGGCATCCCTGGGTAGGCCCTGGCTTACTTTGGACCAAAAAAAAACAGGAAAATTCAAGAACAAGGGAAAAGGAGGACAAACAAGAAACCATTTAAATTTTTTAAATTCTAAAAAAAGTGTAAGGGGCCAAAAGGCAAAAAGGAATCCGGGGAAGGGAGCGGGAAAGTCAAACTTAAAAAAATCCCCAAAGTGGGGGGGCCGACCCCAAATGGGGCATTACAAAACGGGGGAACAAACTATAACCCGATTAAATTACAATCATTTCAGGGAAAAAGTTTTCCCTAACCCGCTTAAGGGGGCACCCAAAAATTTTTATAGGAAAGTCAAAAACCCACAAGGGGGGTGAAAAAAGGACCTCTGACAGAGAAATCCCTTCTGGATTTTAACCCAATGGAAAAACCAATTTAGGCCGCCCAGGGCTGAATTCCCGCAAAGGGGAAAAGATGTTTTCAAAAATTTTAAAAGGGGGGGAAAAAAACTTATAACAATTTATAACCCCCAGGGAAAATTGGGGGGAATTTTACCCAATGGGGAAACTTGTTAAATTCCCTTTTTCCCGTTTCTTTAAAATTTATTTTAAAAATTTATTTCAAATTTTTTTGATTTCCCCCCCATTTCTTTTTTCTTTCCCCGGGGTTTTGTCGGGTTTCCCCTTTTTTTTTTTTTTTTTTCTTTCTCTTCTTTGTCTTGGTTTCTTCTCTTTTTTTTTTTCCTCTTTTTTTGATGTCATGATGTAGTCGGAATATATTTATATGTTGCAGATTATTTTGCTATAGTATATCATAGGAGTGCAGCAAAATTCATATCTATATTTATATCTATATTTATAATTCATGTTTATTATTATTTTCAGTAATTTCTCAGGGAGAATTTTTGTATTCCTATTTGTCGCGATCAGCATTTGGGAGTTCCCTTTCATAAAACATGTTGCCGTAAGTTATTCCAGTTTAAATTACAGTTCAATTTATTAAGTCTTACACTTGCCTGTGAATTATTAACAGTAAATTTTTGGATTGCCATAGCGCTTTCTTGTGGGCTTGAAATCACATGGTATTCCCAGTATTGCTCATAGGTTACTCTTATATTTGTTCCATTCCGGACTCCATAGCACTATTGAGTATATCCCATAAACATATTCATCATTCTTTGGGATTAACTTTTATATATTCCGGGTATCCAAATGTGTCTAGTTTTGTATTGTGTTCACAGCGATTTTTTTTTTTTTTTTTTTTTTTTTTTTATACATTCCCGGAAGCTGTCATTCTCGGGACCTTATAACGCTTATGCGCATGTCCGGCACTGCACTATGCTGGTATCACGTGTTGTCTTGCGTTTTTATGTGTTCCCGGAAGTTGCCGTACAATTGGGGCGGACCTTGTCTCCGCTGGTACCGGATGTTATGATGTCTATACACACGTTCAGCAACATGTTTTACCTTCAGCTGTCCCTATTGGTGGCGTGGAAGATTGGAACTCCCACATGTGGAGATAACGACATCTAGGTAATTAACCAATGTTTTTATTGTGGAGGATATATAAGCCTGGCATGTTAGTTGTATCAGTATGCTATGATTAAGGGTGAATAGACACCCGAAACGCGTCAGCCGTTTCTTATGTTTTGAGGATTTAGTATGCCTATGGGAACGCTCGCATTTTAATTGCTTTATCAATAAAGGAATTGAGTTTTATGCCATACTCGTTTGGTGGTTATCGCTGCATCACACAGCTTTCACAAGGATTCTGATTACGTCTTGGACTCCGGACGGATGTGAGCTGATTCCACCATTACAGCTGGATTATTGTCTTTTGGGGTGAGCTGACCTTCCTTTTTGTTTTACTGTGCATGGTAGAGTATTGCATGGAGGTATGAGGTACATGGTGCCTCGCTCTGGCTGTGATGTTACAGTAGTACAGTATTGCATGGAGGTATGAGGTACATGGTGCCTCACTCTGGCTCTGGTGTGCCAGTAGTATAATATTACAGGGAGTTATGAGGTATGAAGAACCTCTCTCTGGCTGTGATGTGGCAGTAATACAGTATTACAGGGAAACATGAGTGATCGCTTTGTATAATGTGCCTAAAGTGGCAATTTTTTTTTACAGATTTCTTCAGTTGATTGGACGTGCATAAAGAATTTACAGCAGTCATGGAGATTTTTGTCAAATATATCAAGACTGGGCCATACTCTCATTACAACAATTTTTTTTGCAAATATGTTGATAATAGTATGTCCCAGAAAGCCAAAACCTGGTCTCAAACCTTTCAAGTTGCATGATTTACCTACTTGCCACATGTGGTGCAGATTGGTCCAGTGATTTGGCCTCGCAATAAGAACAGACAGCAATCCTGATGAATTCCGATTTTTTTTTCCAGACTATTTTCACAATGGTAGGTCCTATAAATATGAAACGTGGTCTAAAACCTTACAAAGCATCCAATATACCGGTGTGCCAAATTATGTGCATATTGATCCGTTTGTTCGGCTGTGCTCTGTTTTAGGTTAATTCTAATGTTTAGCAAATATGCCGGAAACACTAAGGATATGTTCACACGGCTTAACTGCGGGACGTAATTACGCCCCGCAGTTACGCCGTGTGGCCGGGGGCGGGAGGGGCGAGGGAGGGAGCGTGGGGCCGGCACTTCGCCGGCCCATAGACAATCATTACTAGCGGCGTGTATACGCCGCTAGAAAGTGACCTGTCAATTATCTCCCCCCTCGGCGGATTCGCCGAGCAGGGAGAGGAGACGTAATGCATAGTTCTCTATGAGAACTGTGGATTACCTTAATGAATTGGCCGTTTTCAGCCCGTAATTTGCGCACTTCGGCGCGTAATTACAGACCGAAATATGGCCCATTTTAAGCCGTGTGAACATGGCCTAAGAGGGACATGTATGATCGGGTTTTTCACTCTTTTTCTGCCGAAAAATGCACCTAAGTGAGTTAGCTACGATGTTTAATGCACCTAATGAATGTGTTAGGCGCATTGTTTGTGAGACTCAACACCTTTTTAATGCGCCTAACATGAGGGGTGTTCTGTGGGCGTCGCACCAAACTCGTAATATTAGACACAGATACGAATGTGGTTCAGCAAAACCAGGCGCATTACTGCTCAGACAGGCAGACCTATCTCAATGTGCTCTGCCTGAGCCTGAGTGGAGCTAGATTTGCTGTTAGGGGGAAACAATGTCCAATATTTCTCAGCTTACACCAGTACAATAATAAAAAGTAATTTATTATAATTCTCAAACTTTATAAAATGTAATTATTTAAATGTAATAAAAATTGATCATATAAAATTTATGTAAAAATATATAACATCACAAAAATATAAAAATATCTCCTATAAATTATTTAAAATTAATGGAATCTAAAACTAGTTTTACATTAAATAACCCACTGATGATGTTGTTCAGATTTTACAGTTTTTAATTTTTACCACATTAAATTTGAAATTTATTTTTGCTGTTCTCACCCTTTTTTCTACATACAGCAAGAGCCAGCACAACACAGGTCTGGCTGGGACCTGTGGTCCACCAAGCAAGATCAGTACCATAGTTTCTAAACACTGACATGCTATTCTAATGACTTTTCTTTTTTTTCCAGCCTATCTATAGCCTTTATACATTAGTAATGCTCCTAAGTTTCGTAATGCGCCTAACACATAGACGAGGCGGGATGAACTTTACACCATTTATAATCGCACAAAAACCACTTTCATACATAAGGTGCATTATACACTGAAAACGAGACTCGACAATTCACTTCAACGCGCCTTTTCCTTCACACATGTCTCCCTAAGTCCTAGAAAGCTGAAACCCGGTCTAAAACCTTCCCAGATGCCTGATTTTCCTATTAGCCAAATTTGGTCCATTTGACTGTGCTCTGTTTATGGGAGATGCCCATTTTTGTGAAAATCTTGAACGGCAGAACCTAGAAAACTCATACCTTTAAAAGTTTGGTGTAGATTGGTCCAGTCATTGCAACAGACATCAGAAAACCATTTTGTATATAGATTTAACATTGAATGATGTGTGATTGATATAAAAGATATTGAACTTGATGAATTTAACAATAAGATTCTATATTTAACTAAAATACATACTGTTACGGTACACGTTTCCACCGTGGAGCAGCAAGGCACTGGAGGGGTTAATCCCTCTAGTCAGTCAACACACCCAGGGAGAGGCCGGGCTGATGAGCCTTGGAGTGACAGCTCGGCTCCTAATCAGGTCAGAGGGTGTGTCGCACTGGCCAATAGGAGGGCCTGGAGGTGGCACAAATCAGCTGCTGGAGCAGGGTGCGGGCACCTCATTTAAACTCGCTCGTTTCTATCAGTCTTTGCCCGTGAAATGTTCTCCCTTGTGCTTCCCCTGATTTCCTGGTTTGCTTGTGTACTCCTGATCTCCTGACTTCGGCTTGTTCCTCGACTACGTTTCTGTCCTACATTTTTGTACCGCGTTACCTCCAGTGTTTTGACCCTTGACTTACTTCCCGTTATTGTCCTGGTTTCCGATTTGTGGCTTTGGCGTACCCGTACCGTTATCGACCCGGACTGTCGGACTCCGCATTCCCCTGACGGCCCTGCACGTAGTAGCATAGGGTTTGTCGTCCAGTTGGGGTCTGCCATTTAGGGCAGCATGCCAAGTAGGCAGGGACAGTGGGCTCCTCTGACGTGACACATACACTATATAAAAAGACACATGTGCATGTTTTTCTCACTATTTCTCACTCATGGGCTGAAAGGCCACTCTGCCAGGAAGAAGCCATTACTCAAAAAGAAACATATAAAAGCCAGATTAATGTTTCAAAATGCATGCAGGAACAAAGACCTGCATATCAATAAAAGTGAATATTTTAATAAAACTGAAATTGAACTGTTTGGCTATAATGACCATCGTTATGTTTGGAGGAAAAAATAATAACCTTGGAGGCCTAAGAGCACCATCCCAACTGTGAAAGATGGGTGTGACAGCATGTTGTGGGGTTGTTTTGCTGCAGGAGGGACTGGTGCACTTCAAAAAATAGATGGCATTAGGAGGAAAGAAGATTATGTGGCAATACTGAAGCAACATCTCAAGACATCAGCCAGTAAGTTAAAGCTTGGGTGGAAATGGGTCTTCCAAATGAACAATGACCCGAAGCATACTGTCACACTGATTACAAAGACGCTTAAGGATAACTAAGTCAATGTTTTGGAGTGGCCATCACAAAGCCCTGATCTCAATCCTATTGAAAATGTATGAGCAAAGCTGAAAAGGCAGGTGTGAGCAAGGTGACCTACAAACAAAATTTAAACAGTCCTCCAGATCCTGCTGTTCACATTTTGACATCATGCGACCGAGTCAACACCTTACAGTTGATCAACAGTACCTTTGAGGCTTCAAGCAAGATGCTCTCAGATGGAAGTGTCCACTGAGCTAAGATTGTCACAGAGTATCATCAGCAGGTTGTATCAAATACAGAGAGATTGGAAGAGTCACAAAAAGACAAATAAGTGGACGTCCTTTGGCTCCATCACACACTTTATTGTAAACAATGCCCTGCGGAACTGGATGATGAATGTCACACAACTCCAGGCACGTTTAAAGGGGTTTTGCCCATGTAATGTTGATGTGGGAACCTCCAAAATGGGTATTTAATCACTTTTCTAAATATATGTGATTAAAAAAAGTGAAAACTCTGAGAGCTACAGCATTTCTCAACCCCCCTTGATTACCACAAAGCTTCCCCTAGTCACGACCCAGGAGCTGAAAGGCCGCGCTTGCGTGAATCACTTCTTATCTGATGACAGGCAGAATGAATGGTCTTTTAAGGCACCGGGTAGCAATATGTTTTCTTTGTATACAGAATAACTAGCTGTAGTGTTATTAGATCCCTGCTTTCTCTGATGAAGAAGCTTTCAATCTGCTGTTTAGAATAGGTGTTCTCTTTTGTATACAGAAGTCACCAGGTCTAGTTTGAGTCTTTGAGCGAACATGTCACAGGATCCCCTTATGCAGGCTCTGTGCTCTGGCTGTGTGTGACTGTGTGAGTCTCTGTCAGCTCGTGATTTGTTTACATTACATAAGCTGCTTAGCAGATAAGGTTTCTCCTGACAGTTCAGTGTATGAGCCTGTGTCTTGCTGTATTGAATCCACTGTTGTACTGTTTATTAGTTCACTTAAGTTTTGAGACGCTCCCTTTGGATTCCTCACTCCCCCCTCCCCTCTCCCTCTCTCCACTGCAGCTTCATGACTCAGCGTGATTTGTTGACATCTTGCTCTCATACTGAACGGAGGTCAGTACTTGGTCTGGTGGCAAATCCCCTTTAAGGGAGGTGAGAGGCAACCAAATGTCCCATCAGATCATTCGTAATCTTTTAAATCAGCTTGGTCTGCATGCTAGACAACCAGCAAGGGTACCTGACCACACCACCAGGCACAGAAATCATTTCTCTCAACCATCGCTTAGATTATCTACTATATATTCAATAGTAAACACTGCATAAGCTCTGCCATGCGCTGGTCCAAAATTGCTGATAAATGTAGAGAACAGGACAGGCTACATTATCAGTGTTTATTCAAATAAACAGTGGTCGGATATGAATAGAAACAGTTCATGACCTTTATTGTTTTGTTTAGTCTAGAAAGTTTTTGGCTACAGAACTATACAGCATTTCTCTGTAGACATCTCTGAAATTATAAGACATGTAATTTTTGTAGGATTACTTTCAATGCTGGTAGACATTTTTGGAGAATTTATCAGCATTTTCTGTCTCTGTGATATCTTCTTATTAGCAATATATTTAGAGTAGATACAGGTTTAAAAAACCACACCTCCCTATAGGAAAAAAAATTTAGATAACAAGAATTTATCAAATAGCCTTTAAATAACCACCATATGATACAATCACATTAGCATAGGGTAATATATAAAGAAAAAGTATACATATACCAAATATACAAATACAGAAACGGTATATCAAATAAAGTCAATATAATAGACTCACGGTTCTGTAGATCAATGGATATACAAATACCATACTCACTGATATATTTCACAAAAAATTACGTGTCCAGATGACAAAAATAATCAGTAAAAGACTGTGCTAATCCTATCCAAAGGAGGAGCACTCGCCCCAAAAAGGGCGACCCCGCCTATCTGATGACTAATCCTATACCAAAAATTAAACAATGTAGGTATAAAATAACCACATTGTCTGCTGGACAAAAAACTTACACCCTATAGATACCACAACACAAAATAAATAAACAAAACAAAAAAGTCTGACACGTTTCTCCAGCACTAAAACTGGTTATTTAAAGGCTATTTGATAAATTCTTGTTATCTAAAAATTTTTTCCTATAGGGAGGTGTGGTTTTTAATGCATATCAATAAAAGTGAATATTTAGATTTTCAAGGATTTATAATTCTGTGAGTTGTTTTGGTCTAATCCTAGAGTGTTATCTTATTAGTGTCTGTGTGATTAGATGCAAGTTTTGTCGCATATTTTGCCATATTTGACAAGTAGAATAGCTAATCAGGCAGAACCAACAGACTCCATTATAGGTCAATCAGTTCCAGTGTTCAACAGACTTGGTGACACAGATGTGAACTCCTCAGCCTTAGTGGAAATAGATGCGTTGCTCTTGCAAAGTGTTATCATGGATAACGGAAATTAACCACAGTGCAGATGTGTAAATTAGATACCAAGAAATATTTTTAATAGGTTCCTATCAACCCAATGCCATTGATACTATGGGTCTCTTGTATGGCAGAACAGGCTTTGGACTTCCTCAAACAGCGTATGTGACTGCTAACTCTGCACCCTCTTTAGCTATACCCCCACCTCAATATACTATCTAGGTCACAAATTCTCAAACTTTTACATTCACACTGCAGGAGAGATCAAAGATGTTAGATTTTGATTTATGCATAGGTCTGGATCAGTAGAGATTGTGGTCCACTCCCCTAGTTTCTAGCACTGGAGGACTGCTATTGTTGTCCAGGCTTGCAGATGAGAATCATGGAGTGAGTCACTGCAAAAAATAAGCATAACTGTTGCTCTTCAGCCTGAGGCTTTGATTCAGCGTGAGGGACTTTTAAAACAAGATGAAGGAGCTTTGGTTCAGAAATAACATGATCTGTACAGTTAGAACAGAAAGAAAACACATTAATTTCCAAATTATGCTCTGGAATCCGTATGATAGAATATTTAGTGAATTTTCTGGGCCCTCAGGCAAGGACTTGTGAAGTTGCTACATGCAGAATGATGATATAGTATTAAATCAAGTTTTCATGGTACCCAAATGTTTATAATTTTTTTTTTTTTTTTTTACAATGTTCACTGTCATTATTTATTTAACAAAACTTCAACATTCTCTCACTAACCCCTGATCCTGACTCTTCTCTTGATCAGAACAGGCAGGATTAGGCTGGATCCACACAGCATCGGACAAAAACCATCCGTAAGTTTAAAGTTTTTGTCCGATGTCACTGTTTTGTCAAAATCCACAGTCAGTTGTTATTTTTTGCCATTGGCCCATACATATTATATTGGAAACCGACGGCACTACGCCAGCGTATTTAGGAACATGTTCCTAAATACGCCAGTGCCAGAAACCGATCAGGGAAAGAAACAACCTGTGTAGACTACTGGTCATTTTTTCTCTAAGTCTATGGGCTGCCTAAACGGTCACATTTTCGGTGGTTTAAGCATCCTAAAACCGCTGAGAATACCCTTGTTTTTGCGTGCTGTGTAGACATAGCCTTACATGACAATATATAGATAGTGCAGGATGCACCACTGACGAAAGATGATGGTGACAGCTGTCCTCCTCCCCCTCCCTGCATCGTGACCCCTGCACAGGTCATAGAGCATGCCCACATCACTCCTATAGAAGTGAATAGTGTATTTTGGGACTGAGGTTTCTTATATTAAGATGTTGGCTGTAAAACAACTTCTAAGCTGCTGTTCACAACTCAGCTCAACCGCCCCGATAAACATGTGTAGTGTGACAGACAGGGGTTAATAGCCTATGTGACATGAACATCCATCTTGTTATTAACTCAAACCTCAAGGTTTGTAAATGGATGAAAGTAAAGGGAACTGTTTTGTGACATTTAAAGAGACAGATATAAATGTACTGATGTTTGTGGCTTCAATCACACTATGTATTTTGGCATTTAATTTGTAGCAGTGTCAGACTGGGGTGTCTGGGGCCCACAAGTAGAGTTAATTCTTGGGGCCCACCATTGGAGTTGATTGTTGGGACCCTCCAGTGAAGTTAATACTTGGTGCCCACCCTACAGTTACAGTACATGACTGCACATACTGCATATGACTCTTGCACTCAGCTTCTCCAGTGGTTCACCATATCTAGAGGTCACAGTCCATATAACCAATGGCATACACAGATTTTCTTGATGCAATTAAAAAAAACTTTATTCTTCCATTAGGGTATGTTCATGCGGCGTCTTGTGTCCGTGTGAACATACGCTTTTGTGATGCGTGTCTGGGTCCGTCTGAACTGACCCAGACATGCTTCTAACAATTAGCAGTGAGATTATCACTGCCAGCAATGGGAAACACTTATCGGCGTTCACATGAGAGATCGCCGTGCTTGTTTACATCGTGCCTATCGGGTCTGTCTTTCGGATGCGATCCAAGAATTGACATGTCATTTATTGGACTATTGGGAACAATCACAGTATGTAAAATCAAAGAAACATCTGGGTGACGTTAGTAAATATATAACACATTATTCATAGAGCATGTCCCAAACGTTTTCAGTCAGAGACCTTTGTCTAGGGAATCTATGAAAAATCAATATTAATAGTCTTAGTATATAAGTAAAATGCAAAAATAAAACAATGTTAAAATCATTAAGTGACTTACATAAAATGTTGACCATAAGACCATAATATCTAAGGGTCCACTAGGGGTTTCCCATGCTCCCTTTTGGGCCAGTTTGAGTTTGCATATTAAAATCTGCTAAAAAGAACTAACTAGTGTATATGCTTGTTCTCCAGTTATATTGCATGATCTACCTAGGAGAACAACACTATAATCGGAAACTAGAAACATATGTGACCTTATTAGCATTACATTGTTGCTGCATACCATACCATATGGTCTGGATACCATAAAAAAGGTAACCTAGTGGATTCCATGGTGAAGCCATAGTTCTGTAGGACAAATGTAACCTCTTTTGAAGTACATTTTATTTCCTTTATGTTGCAGAAACAAAAGCATAATAGAATATGGGAAATAGATCAAACATAGTCCAAAGTAGACTTTGTTTGCCCTATAGATCCCTATGGCTTCACCTCTGTATCTGCTTCAACCCATTACCCATATGGGTACATTATAATGGCGATAATTTCATGTGAATAAGGCTTACTCAGTAAGTCTGCTATGTAGGAGGTTGGTGGAAGTAATAGAACCGCCATCTTTGTACACCCTTCTGCATTGTTTATGTGGATGTACAGACGACCAAGCCTCCAAGTGGTCAAGTATCTTAGAGGGACTAAGGGCCACATGTATGAAAACTGTCTAGGTCTAAAACTCTCTTTGCTGCCCACTGCAACCAATCAGAGTGTTCCTTTTATTTCATATAGTGCTCTAGAAAAATGAGAGGGGCGCTCTTATTTTTTGCCATGGGAAACAAAGACAGTTTTCATACATGTGGCCATAAATGTTGAACTGAAAAATAGAAAAAACCTTTAAAAAGCATTTTTTTTTAAAAATTAAAAGTTCAAATCACTCTCCCTTTTGCCATTTTACAAATAAAAAAGTTACACATGATTGGTATCGCTGTATCCATAAAACTCTGATCAATTAAAATGTACAATCATTTATCCCAAATATCATAGAAGAAAAAATAATTCCAAATGCCAAAATTTTTGTTTTTTGGTCACTTTACATCCCATGGAAATTGTAATAAAAAGTGATTGAAAAGTTGCATGTACCCCAAAATGCCACAACTACTCTTCAGCCCGCAAAATATGTGCCCTCATTCAGGTGGAAGAATAAAAATATTATTGGTCACAGGAAATGGTGATGCAGAGCAAATTTAAGAAATAGAAAATGTTTGCACTTCTTTACAAATGCTAAAACATAAGGAAAACCCTACATATTAAGTATCACTGGAATCATATCAACCTCATTTATACTGAAAGTGAACACTATAAATACAAAACCCCAGCAAACAAGGTGCAAGTACTCTTTTCATATTTCACCTCAATTAATTTTTTTTTTGTTTTCTCAGTATATTTAATGGTACAGTCAATGGCACCAATAAAAAGTTCAATGTGCCCTGCAAAAAAAAGCCCCCATTTGTCTATGTAGATGGAAAAATTAGACAGTTATAGCTCTTGGAAAGCGGGGGAGAGGGAGGAGGGAACAAAAGAAAGAGTTATATTATTATGATCAGCTTTAAGGAAGGAGTTAATATATCAGCAAATGGTTTTGTGTATTTTTACTGCAAAAAATGTCAATAAAAATACAGTTAAACAATAAAATCAGTAATATAGCCCCAAAATATGATGTGAATGGGCCTTACATTAAAAATAATGTTTTAGTATCCAGTTTCAATAAGTAAAATAATAGAAGATACAGTTAGTTTTCCAGCACTGACCTCTTTGGGCAGATATGTTTTACTTGGATCTGTCTATCTGATTGCAGCAATGTGAGCGCCTCAGGCACAGTCCATCTGTTCAGCCAACCCTTGGCTAAAGAAACTAATTTTGTCCTACTTTATTTTAATTTGCACAATACAATGCCTCCTGACCTTCCGTTATCCATAATCACAGGTCTATTGTATCTGATGATATGAAGCATAAAATATATTTTGCTGAAATAATTTCTCAGCAACATAAACTCCAGCTTTCACTCTTCAAAGAACTGCTTTGTTTAGTAATGCATTTGAGTCATTGTGTGCCAACTTCTTCCATAATCCCAATTAAATACAAAATCATTTCCTCCTTCTATAAATAAGCAACTAAATAGAGAAGAGCACTTCAGTATGAGCTGCCGAATACCTCCTCCTTTTCCACATATTTGGGCTCAAGTAAACACTGTCCGAAAGGGAATAAAATAACAAATAATGAATCGGAGTGTTATCTAGAAATCAACAGAAACTGGAATGTGTGTGTCCCAGACTAGAAACAAGGGCGTTAGTAAATTTTTTCACTATGGCTTCCAACACACAATAAAATATTGTAGTATGAAATGTTTAACAAAAATGTAGAAAATTCACATTGATTCCAGTGAGGAATCCACATGTGTTTTATGGCAAATCTGCAGGAACTCCTTGTGGAATCCAATCCATTATAATTAGAATCCACAAAGACTCCATGCTGACACCATTTCAGTAAACAAGATGTAGCTTAGGCACATTCAATGGGGTTAATCCATTTCCAAATTCATGGTGAAATCCACGACACAAAGAACATCTATAGACAAACTTCCATTTTCTGCTGTGGATACAGAGGACAACATGTATGAACGGGGCTGCGCGATTTATTTGCTTTGAGCCAAACAAACTGTCATAACCCTGTTCTATAGATCTATGAACCATTGTATGCAAACATATTGTACATATAATATAACAGTTTTGAAGGCACCAAAGATGCAGGCACGTGTCGCAGCATAATCAAACAATGCGTAAAAAAATTCCGCCAAAGTTTGGCGCAAAACTGTCATACAAATCCATACTAGTTTCAAAGTGGCGAGGCTGAGAATATTTTTGCCGTAGAACAGGGCACATTCATTAAGTGCTGTGAAACACTTTTATACATACTGTTGGATCACACACTATTAAAAACAGAAATAAAACTGGCGAGTTGGTGCCAAGGTTCATACATGTCTTGTGCATTGAGCCATAGGCAACAGAAAAGCATATCGCCATTGTCAGTGTGTGAAGGAAAATGACTTTGGTAGGGAGACCTTCACCTGTTGCCTTAGTTATGATCTATGCTATGCATTTATATAGGTTTAAGCAGGAGCGGATCTCTCATAGTTAAAGCAGGGGCGGATCTCTCATAGTTAAAGCAGGGGCGGATCTCTCATAGTTATGGGAATGTATGTGATTGGTGTTTTATACAGGGTGCGGCTTATACAACCATCTAACTTGATGCTGTATTATAGTAGGGCTATACTACTGAGATTGATATTATGCTGTTTTATGTATAGTATTGTGATATGCATTCTGTCCCATCATACTGTCACTTTAAGAGACCGAAACACATGGCTGTGATGTAAACCTATGCATGGGTGAGCGGGGGATTGTGGGAGCATGGAAGGAGTTTAGGAGTTTAGAAAGCAGTATCAAGTTAGTTATTTTTGGGCCTAACAAACCAGCGGCTCAGAGGAAGGCTCCCGCATACCACCAGGATACAATGTGGGAATACCCTTTAAGAACAACATATGTTTGCCTTAAGGATTCTGATTTTTAGACGCAAGCTGGTGAACTTTCTTTGAGATTTAACCAGTTAACGCCGAGGCTTATTTCTTTATTACTTAAAAAATTCTTGTAAACTCACTGTCAATAGTTCCCCTTGCTCCCTGAGGGGTGTGGCCCAGGCCAAGACTTCACTGGAGGCAGACTTAACTGGAGCAGGCTGATAATGAAGGCCATCTTGGCTCTATCTGACAAAAACTGATGTGCCAGGACCTCAGAATGAATGGTGCACTGATTGAGAAACCCAAGGCATGTCTTGGGATCACTGTGGTAACAAGATGGCAGCGGTGGGTGTAGACTAGGGCTGGCAGTGGCAGCTGGAGATGGAGCTACAGAAGGAGCAGGTTCAGGTGCATCTTCTAAGAGACATGTCATAATGGTCTGTAGCATCTGAAAAAGTTGCTCCTGAAAGATGCCTTGATGAGTTACTACAGCTGCGATGTGATTGATGACCAGCAGAGCTGCATCGGCGGGATCCATGGCCAGATTGTACTGTAACAGCTACAGGTGTGAATCTGCTGGGTCACTGTGGGAGGTTACACTGACTACACCAGTGAGTGGAGGCTAACAAGTCCCCTGGTATTCAGGGGACTCCCAGGTTGCTACATGGCCACTCGGGAGGGGGGGGGGGGGGTGACAGCCGATGTGCCAAACGTGGTACAGAAGGAGCAGATAGAGGCATAGTCGAGTCACAAGCAAAGAGGTCAGGGCAGGTGGCAGGTCACAAAGCACGATACTGACTGCAGAAAAACTACCAATCTGGTGCAGGTTACAGGGAAGGAGTTTTCTATGAATGGGCAGGGGTTCAGCCATTGGACATCGCACAATGTGCAAGCCCTTTAAATCTTAGAGAGTCGGTGGGACGGAGTATGCATACACTGTTCACAGGCAGCGGACGGGAGCGAAGCGGAAGAGAGGAGAGTAGGTGCTGGCAGGGCAGCTCTAGCGGGAACGTTGACATGAGCACATCTACAGTTGGGAGTGGGGACTGCAGTGCACATTGTGACATTTATTTTGTGTACTTATGGCAGTTTTTGCTTTTTTCCAAAATATATTTATTATGAAGTATTTACATGTATATAATTCAATTATTTTCCATTTTATACACTTGCACTTTTGTTATGATGTATCTATGTATAAATATGGTTTCCTCTAATTAATATATTATCTTACTTTTCATGGTATTATGTTTTGCATCACCTCCTTTGAGGCCGCCATGTTTTTGGTGATTAGTATTATGTATTTATTTTTATGTGCATGTGTTAGTTGTTATTGTTGTGACGGTGGTTACATTTTTTATTTTATTGCCTTCCTAAGATACATTACAGGAGTCATGTGTATGGCAGGTGCAACAGCATTACAAGTATCCTTTTTAACATCTGCTGTTTGACCATATGTTTCTTCGGTATCGCCTCTATGTAGGCCGCCATATTTTTGGTGTCATCTCCTCTCTAGACATGCATCTGTCACTGATGCCACAACGGTGCATGCGCATTCAATTCTGGGAATTCATGAGATATGTCAGAGGGGCGTCATGTCATTACACGTTTTCTTCTTGATGCCTCTTTGACCTCAGGTTAATTTTATATTCTTTTTGGTTTCCTGGACTTGTTCATTGTGTGGGTGTTTCTGCTTCCATCATCTTCATTGGAGGTTAACCATACATAGTATGTATTTTGCTTCAGTTGACATTAATTATTGGCTTTTCTAAATGAAGCTGGAGGTGAAACTTGCACTAGGATTCCAGTGTCCCACTTGGTCTCTATTCAGATGTGTCCTTTTCGTGTGTTCTGTTACTTATGAGTATTAATATGTAGGATAGTTTGTCTATTTACTGCCCTTTTTGGGCATTATTAATTCGTTATATATTTTAATAATATTATATTTGCGTATACAGCCTTTATATTCCATGAGGGGCTATGTACCACGGTATTTACCTTTGTTATTTTTATGTAATTTTATCTTAATTTTGATTATTCAATAAAGAATGAAACTAAATCCTATTCAGTGAGTTTGTGTTTTAGCGTTATTATTTCTTATATATACTTACCTATTATGTGTTTGTCCTTTTGTTACTGGAGTTATCTGAAGGAACAGCATAGGACAGAATCCATTTCTACAGATGGACGCATATACAGAGACTACAAGAATTGTGCCACTATTTTATGGTAGAGAAACCAGTTGTATTTTTAAGTAATCTTAGCTGCTAGCTTCAAGGAGTCTTCCTATTTCATTAGTTTTAAACACGTTGGCAAAGGTAAATAAAGATTATTACCAAATACATGTCTGATCTGATTTTGCTTCTCTTTAGAGAGTCCTGCTTTTGTACACAAGCTTCACTAATTTTTGGCCTCCTCTCTCTGCTCTAACAGACAGCAGCAATGGCCAGTATAGTGTTCTGACTCCTTGCTGTTTTCTATTTGCAAGTTGGAGCCTGTTTACATAGTGATAAACTTTATCCCTTCAGAGCTCTGCAGCCTTGTGTGCTACAGTTTAAAAACATCCAGCACTAATGACCCTCTAACATGATCAGCTAGAAAAAGCAGAGCTGATATGCCAATCATTGCTGTAGAACCACCTACAGCCTGAACAGGAAGTATGAGCCTGAAGCTGCTTGTGGCTCTGTGAAACAGCATAGTGAGACCACCCCTTAAAGAATATTAAAACCGCTAATTAGTCTGCTGTCTTCTGTTCCTGTGCCCTAGAATGCCTTTTTCTGTTTTCTATTTTTCTTTTTCGGTGAAAGAGGAAGATTTTCTAAGCTGCTTAGCCTGTTTAGTACTGGACTGTTCCACACTTACTGCTCTCATCCATACAGTGTGCTATCCATAATTTATTTGTATTGTATGTTTCATTGTCAATATGGTAAATAATGAATATTTGTCTCCTGAGAACTGAAGGATGATGGGTATACTGCAGATACTAGGTGGATAACAAGCATAGCTCAGGATAGTCCATACTGGGACAGTAGTAGGAATCAAACAGAAATACCAGGGAAGTGCAAACTACAATCATAAAACGTAGATGAGGTTGATACAAAGGTATGGGGCATAGGAATGAAGTCAGGATGTGATAACAGTCAATATTTTATTTTATAGTTTTACTCAAATAGATACCTGTTCGATTCCATACAAACTTTTCTCTACCCTAACTCTATCCCTAATCATAACTGTAATCATAAATTTAACCCTAATCCAAGATGGAGGAAGGTGATGAGTTGGCGAAGATAGGCGACTGCCTACGGTGCCACTTCAACCCAGGCAGGAAAAGGAGCACAAGGAGGCATGGATGGAGCTGAATTTCCCCATTGGGGGGGCAAGATTGGGATCAGTGATATAAATTAGTTTTTTTTTACAGGCTTTTATTTGGAATGCCCCTAATCAAATCGCTTAGATTCGGGTCAACTTTAACATTTGCCCAAGCATAAGACAATATCCAAATACACAAAATTAGAACAAGGACACTAACTAGAGGAACAGATATGGTCTGGAAGGTGATAATATTTAAAAAGACTCAGGCAATACCTATGCTATTAAAATTGGATGCAGCTGAGCCTAGAGTACCAGGGATCTATGCTGGATGGATAAAGGGCTGCAGATCAGTGAGGGAACATAGATGGAGAAAGAATCTATGGCTGGGGAGCAAGAGCTTGGGACTGGAAAATGGAAAGGGGAGTAAGAGTCAATTTTTTGGAGTCAATTGCACTGGACTTTACAATACTTCTAGGGTCCAACGAAAGCTGCTCAGTGCAGGCAATGTTGTAGTGTGGAAACTACAATATTAATTTTTGCCTATCTTTTCAGCAATATTGTGTGATCTATGGTGGCACATTTCAGTAATTTTGAGCTCACCACTACGAATGGGACATTCTTCTTGTTGACATTGGTGCATGTCCAACCTGCTGTACACAATCCTAATTTGCAAATCATACACTTTATTTAGGAAACCGCTTAATCTTATAACATAACTCCATAAATGATGTGTGACACTAGGATACTAATGTACTACTTACATGTAGAACATGCTGAAGCTATAAAGCAGAGATGTAACTTGAACCTGATGAGCCCAAATGCAAAACGTACCATGTGTCAGGTATAATACAGATGTCTTGTAATCCGACAGATGGGCCACTGGACTCTCTCAGGCCACTACTACGTCTGGGTCTCCTATGACTATCTCACTGCTCTGAAGAACTTTCGCTCATACAAGCTGCATCATTTTGCTATAGCCATGGAGCAAGAAGCATAAAAACGCGCCAGTCACAAAATACTGTCAATGCCATGTAAAATAAACAACCTGATTAGTATAAATTGCCAAAGCAATACAGAATTAACTAATTTAAGGGTATAATAAATGGATAGACAGAAATAGAAGGATATAAATTAGGAGATCTAAGTGGACCTGCAATTTAAAGAATAAGTTTGCTTTGGAAACGTTTTACTTTGTTTTTGCATTTCAGCCTCCATTAATCATCATTATTGTAATATAATTTAATATTTGCTTTAAATATTATATAAAAACACACATTTTATTTTTTCAGGGTCAGCAATAGCTCTAACTTCTTCCCTACTAATTGGAAGTTCAGTAGAATGTTTTTACTCTGACAAAATCTTCACTGTATCTTCATTAATCTGTTTCTGAGCAGCTGTATCACCAAGATCGTACTCAGCATAGAAAGCTCCCTCAGGGAAGGTCACTGCAAATATTTCCTCTTCCAGAGAAATGCTGTATCACAGTAGTATGAACTGACTTTCCATACATTTTATGAAGAAGATTGGAGTTGTCACTCAGTTCAGATTTTTCTCCTATACATTGTATCAAGTGACAGTCATATAACAGCTGCCTTTCTTATACTTGCAGCTGGCGAAATGGGGAACAAGAAAAATAGAACATAGAAGCATAGAAAAATGTTGTCAATAAACAGTCTTATAGTAACTGTATTTCAATTTATATGGGACCTTCTAAATATACAGTATTGTGCACAGGTTTAGGCAGGTGTGGAAAAAATGCTGCAAAGCAAGGCTATGTTTAGTGTTGAGCGATTGTGTCAACTATCGTTATCGGATCGATAGTCAATATCGGCAATTATCATGACGATATCCGATAGTTGATAACAGATTATCGCCGATGACCATGGGCGTATGAGTACGTACCAGGGCCGCTAAGGGGCTTTGCAGGCGGATCGCTTCGCGACCCCCCCCGCACAGCCGCCGGGTGTTAGCGGCTAATCACCACTAACACCCGGCAGTAACAGCGCCGGCGGGTGGCTCCGCCCGCTGGCGCTGTTTAACCCATCAGAAACCGCGGCAAAGATGGCCGCGGCGTCTGAATGAACGCCGATCGGTGCCGCGCACCGATCGTTACGGTCATCGGCATCAGCGCAGCTATGCTGCGCCAATCCGACGACCGAACACAGTGGTGGGGAGCCCTCTGAAGGCTCCCGTCACTTACACTGGCCGGTTTGCAGACAGGAATTGAGGAAACCGCCATCTTTGTACACCCTCATGCATTGCATATGCAATGCATTAGGCTGTTTTAACAATCACGCCCCCTAGTGGTCAAGCACCATAGGGGGACTAAATTTTAAAGTAAAAAAAAATAATTAAAAAAAAAAAAGTATTAAAAGTTCAAATCACCCCCCTTTATCCATTTTACAAATAAAATCATTAAAATAATAAAAAGTTACACATATTTGGTGTCGCCGCGTCCGAAAAAGTCCGATCTATAAAAATATAACATCATGTATCCCGTATGCTGAACACCACAGAAGAAAAAAAATTCCAAACGGCAAAATTGCATTTTTTGGTCAATTTACGTCACTCAAAAAATGGAATGAAAATTATCAAAAAAGTCGCATGCATTCCAAACTGCTAGCGATAAAAAGTACACTTCAGCCCAAAAAAATGATGCCTCACTGACGTCCGTAGGTGTTAGTACAAAAAAGTTATTGGTCGCAGAAAATGGGGCCGCAGCGCAAATTTCAAAAATAGAAAATGTTTGGAATTTTTTTACGGTGCCAAAAACATAACGGAAACCCTAAATGTTTGGTATTGCCCGGGAGGGTTTTTATCCTGTAGAATAAAAGAAAACACATTTTTATTTCCGAAGATTGAACCTTTAAAAAAGAAAAACCCCCCCGAAAACATGGCGAAAATACTTTTTTTTTCCCAATTTTCCCTTTTGGAAATTTTTTTTTTGGGTTTCCCGTATATTCTTGTATAGTGAAAAACCCCATTTGTGTTATGTAGGGGGAAAAAATAAAAAAGTTTGGCTTTTCAGAACGAAAAAAAAAGGGAAAAAAAACGAATGTCAAAAAAAAAAAAACCCCGGGTCCTTAAGGGGTTAAAGTTTGGAAGAGGAACAAATTTTCTTACCCCCAAAACAGGGGAGGAGAAGTGGAATTAAATCCACAACAGTAAATGGATACGGTACATTTGGGAAAGACAATTGGGCAACAAGAGTCACAGAAAAAAGTACGGACTTGACTTTTCCCCGTCTTTTACCCCAATTTACCTTAAACCCATGACCCACAAAAATTTAAAAAATGCCAGAAAAGATTTTTTGAACACATTTTAGTTGAACTGGCTTGACTATCCTGTCCTGCCCAGCATGACCCCCAAACCTGCATGACCAAGATTAAAAAGTGCTGGAAGAAAGTAGTCTTTGAACCACCATTTTAGTTGATCTTGACATTGACTATGCCTGTCCTGGACCGCAGCATGACCCTTAAATCAAGATGACCCACAGATTAAAGAGTGCCAGAAAAAGGAGTACTTGAACCACCATTTTAGTTGAACTGGACATTGACTATGCCTGTCCTGGACCGCAGCATGACCCTTAAATATGTATGACCCACAGATTAAAGAAAGGAACACCTTCTCTCTTACCTCTATCTCCATGTCCTACACCCCTCTGTGCTCGCTTACCACCTGTAGTTCGCTCCATGTTCAGAAAGATACAAATTTAAAAGGTATGGAAGAGTTTTTAACAGTCTCTTATTGAAAGATGGCAAATCACAGCTATTCTTAAATCCCTCTAATTTCCAACAGCCAACTAGGATTAGAAACAGAATTGTTTCTATCAAATATCTGTGAAATGCGGTCTGGTGGAAGAACCGTAACACAAATCAACAGTGTTCGTCCTTCAGTCCCTGAGATTTACAACTGCCCAGTAGGACTAGCAATTGATAGTTTTCAACAAACTATCGTACAAATGCACAATTAGCGCCAAACTGAGACGCACAGAGTGAAATAGAAGTATTAAACAGTTATATGGATTAATATGGCGGCCTTCGCACCACTGACAACAGGTGTAATTTACTATAAAATATGTGTAAAACAATATGAATACAACTGAGCTCTTTGCAGCAAACAGACGCACGGACTGCAATAAGAGTACTTAAATGTTATATGGATTAATATGGCAGCCTTCGCACCACTTAAAACAGGCGCAATTTACTATAAAATATGTATAACACAATATGCATACAACTGAGCTCTTTGCGGCAAACAGACGCACGGACTTCAATAAAACTATTTAAAAGTTATAGGGATAAGTTATGCCAGTTATTGGGAACACTGACATGCAGTGATTGCAATAGAACTGAAAAAACAGGGACAATTTCACCTCCTATCAGAGGTCTGCTGGCCCAAAAGGTGGTAAAAAACAATGCTTTTTCAATTCAAGGTCACAGAACACACTGAGCTGCACAATATCTCCCTTCCTTTCAAAAGCCTCTCCTCCTGTCGCCCTCCCCCCCCGGAGATGCGCCCCCACCCGCCGCCCCGCGGCGGGACACACCAGAAGATATCTTTAAAACTTTCTCTAACTAAATAAGAAGTAAAATTCTCTAATCTAACTCTATTCTAAGCTATAGCTAGGTGGAATGGTTTTTTGTATTAGAAAAGGACTATTTTCTCAGAGCTGTTAGAACAGCTATTGGTTTAAACGCAGACACGTCCTGCTGTGAAGTGGCATAGTCAGAAAATGAGCTGAACAGGAAATGCAGTTGTATAGATTAAACAAGGTCACGTGATTTTTGTAGCCAATGAGCAAAGTGGTAACGTTGTACATCCTCCTCACCCCTTCTATCCTCGTAGTTGATTGGCTGGCCGCCAAAATGAAAGGAAACGCTGAAATGTCGCAAATAGTAAATAGATTATCTGTAAGATTGTCACCTAAACTATCGCGTGATCGTAAATTTCCGATAAGCCTAAAAACTGTGCCGATTTCAACTTTTGCTGATAATATCGCTCATCCTTAGCTATGTTCTCACGACGAGTATTTCAAGTTGGAACTCACGCGGATTTCAAATTGGAATACTTGTTTAAAACAGAAAGAAAACCTCAATAAATATGGGGTGTAGGTCAAACTATGCCTAGTTTCGGCGGTCAGTTTTCCACCGTCAAAAAACTTAGAATATGTTTCTGCATTGGTTGTTTTTCAGACCGAAAATGCAAGGAAATTTACTATTGATGTCAATGTAGATGGCTAAAAACCTTGTATAAAACATGCCCCAAACATTTGTATGTGGGTTTTAACGGGGATCCATGTCCAAAATCAAATAGGAATGTATGGGACTCAATTTCTAAATCACAAGTAAAAAACAACCCTAAATCCACATGAAATACCATGTGAAATATTGTAAACTACCCGTCCGATGCACTTTTTAATCTGACGAGTAAAGTTAACTCGTCGTTTGGACGTACCCAATAATGCTTTTTAAAAATTGAAGTAATAGTTCAAATTTATCAATTAACAAAATGCAAAGTGAATGAATAAAATAAAAATCTAAAATCACTATTGGGTATGAACACCCCTTTGCCTTTGGAGTCCTGGAAGTGATGATATGGCCCCAATGATCCCTGATCTCAAAGTCACGCACTCTGGGATTACATGAAAAGATGAAAGGATCCGAGCAGTTACATCCACAGATCTGTGCTTACTTCTCCAAGATGTCTGGAGCAACATCCCTGCTGAGTTTCCTCGAAAACTGTGCACAAGTATATCTAGAAGAACTGAGCTCTGTCCACATGATCAGGATTTCACATGGATTTCAACTTAAAATCCTCATTTAAAACTGAAAGAAAATTATTGTCATTGAACTCAATAGAAAATATGTGTTTAGTTCATATGACATGTATTTTTGGCAGTCCATTTTCAAAACTGGTGCGCAGTAAAAAACCCAAAAAGTTTGAATATGCTTATTCTTTGGTCATATTCCACGCAGAAATCATGTGGAAATTCACTATTGATGTCAGTGGGGTAAAATGGCTAAAAACCTTGTGCAATACGCACCCAAAACATTTGTATGTGGGTTTTAATGAATCTGCATCCAAAACCACAAAGGAATGGTTGGGATTTGTATCTGACTGTAAACAGCAAGTAAAGCAAATCTGAAAAACGACCCTAGATCCACATGCAAAAAGCATGTGAAATATTTGTTGAAAAAGCGTTGGACAATGTGGTTTTCAAGTAGATTTTACTCGATGTGTGAACATTCTCTAAATGTCTTATGCCTGGGATATCATACACTTCCTTTTTCCTGTTTCTGATTGGTTTCCTGATTTTCCTGTGCACTGCCAATTGGTTGCCCGACATTTTGTTAAACCCAATCCAAAGTGCAACACTATGTACAAGGATCGTTGACGCACACAAAAATCTTGTATATGTGCAGTAAATTGTGTTGTATTGCTCCGTTATGTGTTTGTTACATCTGTTATTTTAATACGTACTATTACTATTACTATTACACATATGCAATGATCTATGACTATATCATTTGTGACTTCTATGTAATACATTATGTTTGAGCCATGGGGGATTGCAAACATTTTTAGGCAATCCTGTGATGCTACAAGTCTGATTCCTTTATGACTTTCTCTAAACATGGTTGAAAAATATTGCTCCATCCTTGCCGGTCTGGAATGTAAGCAAAAGATCAAGTATCTAGACGCATAGCAGAGTGGAAGAAGTTGTTTCAATATGAACCGACTTATCTGAAAGTCAAAGGATTATTGGATGTTGAACACTGCGAGGCCTGGATCAGTTTTGTTTTGAGTGATCCTACAGATAAGGCTGAAATGACACACTTATAAAGCAAAGCACACAAAATACAACTCCAAGAATGCGTGCAGTATATTTTCTAAGGCCAATACAGCAGTGAAAATGCCAGGCTTGGAAAAATAGGCCATTGTTTAGACTGTAGCTATGAACACCTGCGGATCCAGCCGTCAATATCATTGTGTTGGGTTACAAATTTGGTTTATTCTCAGTTTATGATAGTATTAGCTATTTTATACAGACATATGCATAGGTTATGAATATAATAAGACCTTGAATTCACTTAGGTGGGCTGCTGCATACCTATGTACAGTATTTAAGACAGCTGTAAGATATCGTCCTAGGTGCTATTTACTAAATATAGAGTATTAGCTTAACTTGTACTCCATATTTGAAAAGGCCTCCTGGGAAGTAAACAAAACCACTATGTTTATCCACTTACTCCATGGTACATATTTCTATTGGTTTTGTGCCTTTAATAGTCTCATGCAATTGCAATTGCTTTAAGTTATAAAACTTTTGTAAGAAACACAAGTGTAGTAGAGCTAAGCTAGTCAAAACATAAGAGTGCATGTAATTCAATATTACAACTGACCTAAGGGCTGTTCAGACCTAACAAGTTTTTCTCTTTTGGAGAGACAGTCCATATTTTTCCAAGTCCCTCTGTCCCTCTTTACTCCTTATATGTCCCTCTCGACTTGATAAACAGTTTCATTAATAAGCTTCCTATTTTGTCCCAAAAAGCATCTCTCTGATTCCTACCTGCATGCCATATTAGGCTAAAATTTATTTAATCAATTGTTGCAATTTGGACCGTAAAAATGTCTATATTCCGATGATTCTATGCTAACTTGTAAGTGAAAACCTACTGAAGTTTATACAGTAGATGTACATAAAAAAAAAAATTATCTCAGTGAATCTAAGTGTCCTTCTCACTATTCAAAAAGTTGGGAGGTTTGGTTGTGTTGTACTGATCTTTAATATACACATTTCAGTCACATTTTTATAACCACTTCCTACTTTTGGCTTTGGCAGCACTTAGTTCATGAAGGAAGTCACTTGTAGTGAGGTGGCCTGGTCGGTATATAAGGTGTGCGATAGCGATTGGCTGTCTGCACACAGATTCCACATTGCTGTCACAATTTATCAGAATTGCAAAAATGGGCCAAAGGTAGCAGTTTTTCTGACATTGTGTAATTTGTGAACTGTTGGTGTGCGGCTGTGGTAAGAGTGTATCATGAGTGGACAAATGACACTATTATGAATAAGTGCTATAAAAACTGCAGAGCACCACGTGCCATTCATGTGAGAGGTGAACATTCGCTACAGTGGAACACAGAGGTGCACCTAAAGAAGCCTGGGCCACATAGCAAACTTTTGGATCGGCCCTGCTCCCACCTCCTTGACCACGAATATTTACCGGGATCTCTTAATTTGTCATTCAGTTACCAGATAATACAAGGAGCGAATAGCTCACCGTATATATCACTATAGATACCAGTTTACACAGGAGCTCTGCAGACTGTATATTAACGCCATACAGTAACCATATATTGGTAGACCAGTGTACACAGGCTCTGCAGACTGTATATTACCTCCATACAGTGACATTATAGTGGTTGATATCAGTGTGAATAAGCTCTGCAGACTGTATATTAACACAACTACAGTGTCAGTATGGTGGTAGATACCAGTGTACACAGGAGCTCTGCAGACTGTATGTTAACACCACACAGTGTCGTTATAGTGGTAGAAACCAGTGAACACAGGCTCCTTGCAGACTGTATATTACCACCATACAGTGAGCATAAAGTGGTATATAACGGTGTACACAGGCTCTGCAAATGTTTCAGTGACTACAGTGCATTTACATCTAGGAACTCACCAGAGACATCTTCTGTGACTGGAATGGGGGGTGAGGAGGTTATGGGATAGTAGGTGAAGGTGGTGGTGGGGTGATATTTGGGAGTTGTATTTTGTGCTGGCACTAGGATACATAACACAATGGTGGGAGAAATGAGTACAGAGCACAGCTTACAATCTGATGGGTGACAGAGGACCACCCCTCTGGAGATTGTGCTGTAGCTGTTGTCTGTACCCCCCAGAATCATATAGTGAACTCTGTACCCTGCACCACCAGAATATAAGCCGCAGGCATTATCTTCAGGGGGTGCAGGAGATGGAATTTAATACTTTTTTTTTATGTTTTTATTTTTATACACGTTTCCCCTTTGGACTATGTTGGACTCATTGGCCTAAGTCGGAGAAGGGTTAGAGCAATTTCTTTGATAAAATGATGAAAGAGGGCTTTTGTTGGGAAGCATTTATTTAAATAAAAGATTTTTTGTGCAATCTGTATCTGTTTTTTTTTCCATTTAATTCCAGTGCTAGTAATGGAGGCGTCTGACAGATGCCTCTCTGTTACTATCGCTCGGGCTTGGTGTCAGCGAGCTGTGGTTTTTGTCACTCCAAGGCTGACACTAACTCCATTTCACTATTACCCCAGTACCTAATACATCAGGGGTACAGGGAAGAGCTGGGTTACCCTTAGAAACGGACCCTCTACTGTGATGTTGAAAACACGGAAAATGTATTTAGTGCTCACTCTTATGTTCCACTTTGCTGGATCATTTACTGCCGCTTTTTTCTTCAGGTTCCTGCAGTGTATGACTAGAATTCTGGATGTGCTCCGTGTGCTGGCAGGACCACCAGCTCAATCATACCATATAACTGACGAGATACACTGTATCTCCAACTTCGACATAATCCAGTTTAAAAATTTCAAATCTTTTATTGTAAATCCATTCAAACATAGACATAATGCAGAACGCTTATGCGTTTCAGGACGAAATTAGCTCTTGTTCACAGCTTGACATTTGATTGTAAACACTGAATTTAAAAACAACAGCTGACACTATGGGCGACATGTATGCATGGGGCTGCGCCAGTACTCTGGCGTCCTTTCGGCCCAAAAACTGGCACAACCCTGATCTCTAGATTTATAATCAGACGCACTCCAAAATTAGGTAGATTATCGGGTGCTCGTGGTACTTTATAATGTGCCTGAGATCGGGGGGCCTTCTGGAAACGTGTCGCTCCACAACCATATGATTCTACACATTTATGATGGGAGGACGGGACAGTTGGGCGCATTACTGCATACCAGGTTAAAAGGAGTTTACTTGAGCCTGATTTTTCATTTTGGAGCAAGAAAGCGCTAAATCTATTACCCGCAGTTTGTCATCTGGCTGCCAAAATACATACATGTCGACCTATGTCTCCACCTCTTCTCTGCTGGCAACCCTGTCTTTTTAACCCTTGATATATTTGTAATGTTGTTTTGAGGGTAATATGTAGTTATCCTCAAAATAATCTTATAAATTTAAAAAGGGTTAAAAGGACAGGGATACCAGCCAGGAAGAGGGGGAGACATAGTGTCAGATGTTGCTTTTAAATTCAGTGTTTGCAATGAAATGTCATGCTGTGAACAAGGACTAATTTTGTCCCGAAACGCATAAGCGTAGTTACTATCACAATTCTCATCAGCGTTATGTTTATGTTTTAATGGATTTGCAATAAAAGATTTGGAATTTTTAAACTGGATTGTGCCGAAGTTGGAGATAAATCCTCTGTTGTGATGGTCTGCTTCTGGGGTGACTGTGGGCTAGTATTTTTAGAATGTGAAAGGACCAGTATCCATGGACCTTCCCATTCTGATAGTACCAGGAGCTGTTGGTTTTACCTTGGCTGGTTATGGAAAATGGTGCGACCCCATTTCTCTTCTGTGAGACACTTCTATTGCTATCACTGCAATTATATGGAAAAAAAGCAGACATAAATTGCACCAGAAAAACTTTTATTTAAATAAACACTCCCCACCCACAGGCCTCTTTCACCATTTTATTAAAAAAATAGATCCAAGATTGATCCGATGTAGTCCACTGAATCTGAGGTAGTTCAAAAGGGAACGTGTAAATAAACAAACAATACACAAATACACATACATAAGCTGGAAAGCGTTTTCAGCACCCAGAAAAGCTGTGTGGAGGATGATCGTCGTTTTCCTGGACCCTGGATATTATATCCTTCATGCAGGAAAGTTGGGTGATTCCCTAATCCCCCACTTGTGGCATCCAGTTTTACTATAGTAGGAAAGCTGGATACCACTTGTGTAGGTTGGGGCATCACCCAGCTTTTCAGGGTGCTCAATAGTCCATTCAGAATCCAGGAAAGTTGGGTGATGCTCCATCCCCTACAGGTGGCACACAATTTTCCTATCTTAGGGGATAGGCATAACCCAGCTTTTGTAAGATAGGAGAACTGTGTGCCCATTACTCCACCACCACCTCTACCCCCACTTATACTGTCCCAATCCCACTCTGACCCTCCTTTCACCTCCAATTCTAAACCCCCCTCACTCACCCTCCACTCTAAAAAAAAAACTTCCCCACCACATGTTAACCCTCCCTCTTTCACAGTCTAAACACCCTCTCTCTAAATCCTCATCCCCCACTTTAGCCCCCTATCTCACAGTCTAACCACCACCCAGTCTAACCCTTCTTTCACTCTAATACCCCCTCTCCCGCTAACCCCCATCTCACTTTAATCCCCTCTCCCCAACTCTAACCTCCACTCACAGTCAAACCCCCTTCCCCACTCTAAACCCCACTCTGTCACGGTCAAACTCCTCTCTCACTCTAAATCTCCCATACCCCACTCTAACCCCCAGGCCCCACTTTATCCCCCCTTCTTACTTTCAACCTCCCCTCAGGAAAAATACTCACCTGTCTCCTGCCACCAGCAGTTCAGGTATGACTGGAAAGAGGAGAGGAGCTCCAAGAAAAGGGTTGGAGAGTCCACTCCCTCTCACCGTCAATGTACTGCTGAAACTGATGTGACAGCATCCAGCCTTGGATGCTGTCAGAAGAATGGAGCAATGGTGGGGTAAGTTGGATTCTGGTGTGCTCGCTGCCACTCCAATGTCTGCAGCCAGGGGTGGGAACTATTGGGGTAGTAGACATAGTATCAGCTGCTATGGGGCCCGCGTCTTTAGGAGGCGCACGACGGGCCCCCTAAGGATGCGGCCCCATAACAGCTGCTACGTCTGCTACCCTGATAGTTCCGACCCTGGTGGAACAGCTCACCACCAAAATGAGCTAGGGGCTTGTGGCTAAAACAACAGTTCAATAAATCCTATGTATGGGGCTCTCGAGTAGACAGACTAGTTAATCACCTTTCCCTATGGAAAGCACACACATGATTTGGTGAGCCAACTTTACATATGTATGAGAGCAATGGGAGGAATAGCTGTCTGCCAGGAGCATTTGACCAACAGTTATTAAGAATGTATGGGCATCTGAAGTATTGTACTAAAGCAGCGATACACTAGTATGTGGTTGTATAGGGAAAAAAATGCATTTCCAACCTTTCATTATATACAGTTACACAATTATAGTAGTTAAATAAGGCACAGGTGTCACGGACGCCCCTGCGACCTCTGTCCCGGGTCACAGGCGCGTCCGTGCTGCGCTCCCAGCGGAGCCCCGTCCCGCACGTCGGGTTCGGGGTCCGCTCTTGTCCCAGTCCCCGCCGGCGTCTACTTACCCGGCCGCGCTCCTGCTCAGTCAGTCCCAGTCTCCCGGTGCGTGGCTCCGCCCCCCGGCTGTTTGAAATTTAAAGGGGCAGTGCGCCGGTAATTGGGTATTGCCGGGCACTGCTCCTATTTAAGTCCGGCCCCTTCCTGCCGGCCCTCGCCGGATCCTTAGTGTGTTTTACCTCTGGAGAAAGCGTTCCTAGCCTTGTCTTGTCTGTCCGTGTACCGTACCCCTTGCCTACGTTTATCGACCACGAATCTTGCCGCCTGCCCTGACCTTCTGCCTGTCCACGTTGATGATCCAGAGCCGCCGGTCCTGACCTTTTGCCTGTCCCCGACTACGAGCTTGCCTGACGAATCTGTACTACATCTTACCCTTGGCCGCCCCAGCAGGCAAGTCCCGCCAGTGGGAAACGACTGGTAGACTCCCGCCGCAGCAAGTCCATCCCGCTTTGCGGTGGGCTCTGGTGAATACCGGGACCTACTTAGATTCCGTTCCCTGGCGTGGGCTTCCACCATCGCCTGCGGTGGTCCAGCGGATCCACTACCCGTCCGTTACAACAGGTCCATCAAGTTCAACCTATAACCCTACAGTGTTGATTTAAAGAAAGACGAAAACCCCCATGAAGTTAGGTCAATTAATCCATACTAGAGGAAAAGTTCCTTCCCTACCCGAATATAGCAATGAGAATAAATCCCTGGATCACAACCACATGCCGAAAATCTAGTACCCATAACCTGCAATATTATATTTTACCCCTTCTCCCCGCAAAAAAGTATAAAACCCCATCTATTCCCATATGAAAGAAAAAATAAGAAAAAAAAATAACAAAATTAAACACAATTGGTTTAGCCACATCCATCAAAGTTCAATCTATTTAAATGTAACCTTATTTCTTCCAAATGATGTCTGCTGTAGCAAAATAATCCCAAAGCCCAAAAATTTGAAATTTTTTTGGTTGTCCCCCCCCCAAAAAGTTTAAAGAAGAAATAAAAAAAAGTCAAAACACCCTTAATTTTAGCAAAACAGTCACACTACAATTTCATAAGGCCGTGTTCACAGGCTTATTCCCGCGGTTTTGTGCCCGTATGGCGCACAAACCCCGCCGGAATACGGGGGGGGCGGGGGGGGACCGGAGGCGGCGGGGGGGCCGCTCCGGCCCCATAGACAAGCATTTTTTAGGCGGTCCGCCCGTAAAAAATGTGCATGTCACTTTTCCCCCCCGGGGCGGATCTGCCGGCGGGGAGGAGCGAGGAACCCATTTTTCTCTATGAGAGAGTGGATTACCGAATGATCCGAGGGGTTGGGCCCCGTATTGAAGCCAAAAGGGCGCGGAATACGGCGCCAATCCGTCGGCAAATAAGCCGTGTGAACGGGCCCTACGTGGTCGCAATAATGGCAACACAAAGCACATTAAAAAAACAAAGTTTTCATTTTATTTAAACTAGTAAAACATAAAGAAAACTATATAAATCACGAATTTCTGGATGTGTATTGATCCACAGAATAAAAATGTCACATTATTTATACTGCATGCTGAACTTCATAGAGACAAAATTTAAAAAACTATGGCACATTATATTTTCATTCCAATTTCACTTAACATAGGATTTTTTGTTTTCCCAAACCTTTGTTAAAAAATTAACTAAGGTGCTCCTAAACTGAACATATGCTTTTCTCATCAATAACATCAATCTTAAATTCCTTGTATTTGTTTCAAAATGCCTTTGATAATAAGAGAATAAATTCTGCTGTCATGTGATGGAATGAATCTTAAGACTTTCTAGATTTAGTTAAATAAAGAAAAAGAAATTTGATTTTTGAAAAGTTTAGTCTGTGATTTATTACTTGCGAAAGCAAGAAATTTAGAGGGGCAATTATTTTCTGTTTTAGAAAAGCTTAGTAACAGGATCAGGTCATGTGCTTTATAGAAAAATGTTATTTTAGAAAATAAGTAAATTGTGCCAAAAATGGATTTGATTTGCCAGTAACATTATGGTCGACATGTATGAACAATGCTGTGCCAGTTATCTGGAAAAAAAACCCCTTTTTAGCCCCTGTTCTATAAATGTATAACAATCGACCCCAAAATTTGGGCAATAGGCGGGTGACAGTGTTAATGTGCCAAAAGATTTGGGATGTTCGGGGGGCACCCACAAACATTCTTTAGGATTAGCCCACAAGATTTTTTGACCCCAAACCTGGGCACAGAACAGTTAAATAACCAGAAAAGGTTAAAAGGGGGGCCCTGAGGCGACTTGTGGTATTGACTTACATGCCCTGTATGATCCCTGCAAAAGAAACAGCCAGACCAGGGTAAAAGGGGTGCCGAGGACTTGTGGTTTTGGCCTACACTGCCCTGATGTGTGACCTGCAGAAGAACAGCCAGACCGGGGGTAAAGGTGGTGCCTGGGGAACTTGTGGTAGGGCCCTTAACTCCCCTTATGTATGACCTGCGAAGAACACCAGACCAGGGTTAAAGGGGTGCCTGAGACAGACTTGGGGTATTGACCTACACAAGTTCATAATTTACCACTTTCTAACTCCCCTTAAAAGTTTTTAGAACTGTCCTGTCAGCCCCAAGGGCAAAAGAAAACCTGGTGAATGAGCGCGGAGTGTCATGAGTCAACTTTTTTACTTGTGTTCGTTTTTTCTAGCCGGGTTTGGGGTTCCATTGGGGGAAGCTTAACTAATCAATTTTTTAAAAAAGGTTGTCTCACCATGCGTTTCAAGAGCCAGCCCAAAGCGCTTTCATTCATCACCTGCCAGTTTTTTATGGGGTCCCTGGGGCCCCCACCAGAGGTTTTTTTTTGGGGCCCCAAACTTTGCCCCTTATGTCTTGCATTGTCGGTGTCCCCCCCGTTTTTGCTTCAATTAAACCGACTGATGTGATGACATCATAACTAATTTTAAATCAAGAGGACGGCTGGGGCTTCTGAGTCCCCCCCCCCAAATTAAAGAGGATACAGGGGGTTTTGAGCAAAAGTCTATAATACATGTCCCCCTCCCCGAATGAAAAATTTTATAAAAATAAAAAATTACAAAAGCTAAAACCAAGAACGGAGTAAAAAACCACTAAAAAGGTCTACAGTTACCAAATGCCCCATAAAAAAACCAGAACCCCAAGGTAAAATTTCAATAATTCATAAGACCAAAAAAGCCACACTATGACCTCATATCCCCCCACATAGTGCTAATAAAACCCATCCTCCCAAATATCACACCACATAGTGCTGAATAACACTGAAAACCCTTTAACACATATCCCCCCCAAACATAGTGGCTGAATAATCCACAACTTAAAACCCCAATATACCATACATAGGACAAATAATCTCCACACCATAAAACACATTTACATAAATGTGACTGAATAATGCCGACACCATGATCTCAATCACCTCCAATAGTGAATGAATAATACCCCCAAATAATATAAATACCGCCTTTGCTTTGCCCACATAAACCCCCACAAGTGATGAAAAAACCCCAACCACATTATGACAAATTCACCACCAAAATAAACGAATAATCCCCCACACCTGCCCACCATTCACCACCACATAATGACTGAATAATACCGCAACACCATGACCACATATCACAACTAAACTTATAGTTCAGGTACATTTAGTAACTCACGGATAACATTTTTCCGATCAGTTGATCACGTTCCCTTTTCTTCTCCATCCGGTCCACACCTTCATGCTGACTTCTCCGGTAAAATATCCCTCAGTTTTTGGACAAAAATATCTTGGAAAACCTCGTTTTCCAGCACCTCTTTGTTTTTCCCCCACCCCCGTACAAATTCCAGGGGTGGGAGGCGGGTTAGGCAAAGCTTTGAAGACATCTCCGAGGAGGAACAGAGGACAACCCCTCTGGGAAATTGGCTACGCTCGGGCCTGTACCCCTCAGAATAGATTTGTGGTCCGAACTCCTTCCCCTACACTAAAGATCAGCTGCGGGCATGATGCTTATCCTAGGGGACAGGGGATGGGGGTTCAGTACTGTCATGCTTTTTGCTTTTGAGTTTTTCTGTTTTTTTCTCCCAATTTTCCCCGTTGGCTATGAGGGTTATTGCCGGTTTTTGGGCCCTTTTCCCTTTTAAAATCCCAATTTTAAATTTGGGGCGGTCAGCCCATTATATGTTTAAAACATTAACCCTTTTGGAAAAACGTGTATTTGGCTTTGAAGCCCAGAAATTTGACCCTCAACTTAATGCAAAATGAAAGTTATACAGATTATTAATCCAGATACATCAAGTCCTTACATATAACACCAGAAAAAGCTGCTGGAAGATGGGGATCACTTTCTGTTATGAGTATTGGAGCTTCTTTGGGTCATCTACCTTATATTCAAAGGGGCAGATTAGAGAGTCTTAAAATGCATCACATTATCATAGTACTGATAGATCTGGCGCATGTTTAGACTGCCTAGTCTAAGATTACACCCTTTTACAGAGGTCACACCCCCTTTGTCAGAATAAGGTGAAGAAACCGGGCCACATGTATGAAGTGTTTGGGGTCTAAAACTCACTTTTTTTGCCCTTAGTTTACTAGGGGCAAAAGGGAGTTTAGACCTAAACATTTTCATACATGTGGCCCACGTCTCAAAAAAAAGTCAAATAAAAACTTCCCTCTAAAATTAACTTTTAATAGTACAAACCAAATAAAATACGTTAGTATTAAAAAAGCAAACCAAAAAAACTTTTATGAAGGGTGGAGAATCCCGGGGAGTCGTGGTATAATACCTAAACTACCCCTACAAGGACCCTAATACTCTCCCTTAGAATGATGGGGAACCCCCCAAAAAGGGCGCCCCAGGGTTCAGCGTCCCCTAATATACCCTAATAGTCCCTTACTAATACAAATAAAGTGGCCCCTTACAATTAAGGGCAAAAAAATAAAAAAGCACATTCACTCTATTATGGATTACCCGGACCTAACATATAGCCCCGAACAAAGCCCCTAGGGTTTTCCCCCCGACGCGCGTTTCGTCCCAACTCGGGACTTCTAAATGGGGTACAAAAGGGAAGTTAACATACAAGCATAAGTCCCTGTGTTAGTTGGAATAAATACATTTTACCTTTTTGGAAAATCACAGGTAGTGTGCCCTCAGTCATCAGATGAAAACAAACCCTCAGGTCAGGGATATAGAGGGTTAGTGTACCCCGGGGGGGCAAACGATCAACTACCCCCAACTGCACTTTAAAAACAATCAGACTTTATAGAGTGAAATACCCACCATTAAATGAAGCCCCGCCCATCCAATCTCTCTCACCCCCTGTATCTTGTGTAACATACCCGTGGGAAAGGGGGGAAAACTACTTTCCAAAATGGCCGATCTGGTCAAACAGCCCATTTTGCATGCGCAGACAAAGTAAAAGATGGCGTTTTTCCCCTTTTAAAAATCGCGGTCCCACGGTCAAGGTGAGTTTCCCGACATACATTAAAGTCCCTTTAAAGATGCCGGGCACTGTATATATATTACATCAGCTATATACGTTCACAAATGATGCCGAATAGCGAAAGGATATATTGGGTGTGGTCCACCCTTATACAAATAGTCAAAAAAGCCACACTTTAAAAAAATAGCAGAAAAAAATAAATATAGGTATAAGGCACTACCCTTGGGTATGACATAGTCTAAAAAAACTTATATATGCCACCATCTTAACCATGGGAATATTCGACTTCCCCCTTTAAAAATAGGTAAACCCCATAATAAACCTGAAATGAATTATAGAGAGTATATCAGAGCCAAATAAAAAAAGGGCCAAATTACCCAAGGAAAAACCACGCTCTTAGGCGGACAGGGAAATTACATCAACTAAACCAAAGATCCAACGCAGAAGTGGCACCAGATAAAAAACAGAAAGCCAGCAGAAAGATGTAAATTTACACACAATCCATTATTAAAGAAAGCAAGAAAAAAGGGAGTGATTCATTTAGACCATTTTGGGTAAACACTTTCAACCTATAAATCCACCCCGTTTCTTTTTTTGGGGATCAATTTAACCAGTCACCCCCAGTTAGGTTGGTGGACAATTCATGCCCTAAAATTTTAACAATTGATTTCCCTCCATCTTTTCCCAGTGTGTCTAGCAATGAGCGTATCATATGCTCTTTAAAATCACTTACATGTTTTCCCCCTTTTTCCGTTTAAACTCAAGTTTGGTTTTTCCCCCGTGTTCATACCCAAGGGAAGTAGCCAAATAAATCACACCTGTTGTGTACAGTTAATAAACCCTCTATGGTTACTTTTTTTTGACATGTCATTGGTCCCTTAAACCCTTTAGTTTAAAACCCAAGGGCAGGGAATTTAATTTACCCCATTTTAAACACCCATTTGTTGTTGCTAAGGGCCCTGTTTCCCTTTGAGGGGGTGCCAAAAATGGCTTTTGACCAAACTATCACCAATACTTCGCCCCTTCCTATAGGTAATTGTGGGAAAGGGGGAGAAAGGTCTTTTGGAATCATCTGTAGAAGAATGTTCCAAATTTTTACTGATGATTCCAAATTGGTAGGCATTTCTACTAATCACCCAAAAATCCGGAGAGCCTTCTTACAGAGTAAAGGGGTTCATAAGGTCTTTGAAAACCCAAAAGGGTTCACTCGTTTCCCCTTGTCCCTCTGAAGGCTTTCCTTAAGGTTTTTTTTTTGGGATCCCCCCCTCTAAATTTTCTCTCGATCGAAGCTGTTCTTAAAGGTTCCCACCAGAACAGTTTTTCCCCCCAAAACGGGGACTGCCCCCGCGGAATCCCCCTAAGTAAGGGTCTCGGGTGAAAATCTCCCCACCGAGAAGACAAATTTGTAGTGTGCTTTTTCTATACACTTAGTATTAGATGTAGTCGGATTTTTTGAGATACTAGATTAAGAATGGTAAAGTGAATTTTTTTCCCTGTATAGGTAATTTAGTCCTTGTTGTTATCATTTTAAAGGACTCAGCAAAAGTTTCAAAGATAGGCCCCTCACCCTTCCCCAAATGAAAATGTCATCAATGAACAGTCCACATTTTGAGTTATTGGTCCATCTGTCTTTTTCATCATTTAAAACCTCGTGTTCTCCCACCAACCAGGAACAAAAAATTTTATTTGGGGGCACGAGGGCTCCCATTGCAGTGCCCCCGAGTGGTGGGAGATCTTGCGGTCAAAATGAAAGGTATTTCCCTTTCTAGAGAGAATTTAAGTGATGACAAAATTAGCTCACTATGACGTTTAAAAAAGGATACCCTAAATCCCGGAAGTAGCCTATTTTCCCTTAAAAACCCTTTTTGATGAGGTATTGAGGAATAGAGTGCCTCTACACTATACTAAAAATAGTGTATCATGATCTAAACAATGCCCTCCGTTTCAGGAGTAAACGGAGGTGCCCTAATGTAGAGGGCAAAGTGGTCAAAAAAGTCTCTCAGGTGCTTGTCGACATAGATACCATATTTTATCAGATGCCCATTCCGAAAAAAGGGGCTCCCCCCCAGAGGGGTTGTTCCCCCGGGCCCTTAGGGGCCCATAAAAGGTAGCCATTCTCGGGGGTTCCGGGATAGGAAGTGTAAATTTTGTTTATTTTAATCTATTGGACAGAGCTTATCCCAGCAGACCTTTCAATTTCAAGTCGAAAAAAAGGGTAGGGGGGATCCTTTTTTTGCCTTTGTAACACATCCCATCTTGCAATTGGTTAAGGCAAATTGTGATATCAGCCACAAACCAGATAACCACATTTCCCCCCTTTATCTGCGATTTGAAATTCATTTGATTTATACTCTCTAAATCTTTTAAAGCCTGTCTTTTCCTTGGATAGATTGTTTGAACCTGAACATAGGGTCTAGCTGTTTTTGATCTCCCCTCACTGTTTTAAAAAAACATCAAGCCGATAAGGTTTTGGGGAAGGTGGGATACAAGCTCTTTTTGGCAAAGTGGGGAAGGGCCCCACCCAAAGGCTTTCCCCCCTCCCGAATGTTATACAATTTCTTACCCCCAATAAGGTCATTGGGTTTTTTTCCCCCAAACTTTCCTTCTTTAGATTTTTTTTTGTGAAAATTTTTGCCCCCTTTAATTTACGAATAAAAAGACTCAAATCTTTGGCCCCTTCGAATTCCCCGAAAAAAATTTGTAGGGACAAAAAGATAATTCTCTCTCCAAAAAACTTCTTTAGTTTTTAGAGATACTCGTTTAGATAGATTAAATCTGTAAAATTCTGTTTTACCTATTTCACTTCGTCTCCCTCCCCAGGGGATATTGGGGAGATGTCATCTAAAAAGGTCCCATGGTGGCGAGGAAGAGATGAGGACAGGATGCATTCCTGGTTTTTACCTCTGCCTTTCTTACCTTTTCCTCCCCCTATTTGCCTGGAAAAGGGATACTTCTCTCTGATTTTTGAATATTCAGCCTCAGAAAAAGAAATACCGTTTCGTTCAGGTCTTTTACTGCTCTTAGTTAGCAAAAAGGAGTAGGCCTTCCCTTCTTTAAAATCAATAATCTTTTTCCCGAAAGAGATTGGTTTTCTTTTTTTAATAAAAATTTTGATGTCTCTGAATCCTTTATAAGTTCGATTTCTCTCGTTTCAAAGTCAGGTTCATTTTAAATTTAAGGGTCAATTCCAAATTTTACTTTTAATTCCTTTTGAGTCTTCAAAAGTTTTTTCTCCCCTTCTTCCCAATAATATCTGCATAAACGAAAGAAGATTTAATTTCCCTTTCCCCACTTCGCTATAAAGACTCGTCTCAGTCTCAGTGGTGTAGTGGATGCGAAGTCCCCCAGGGACTTTTCTGTTGAATATAATTATGAGAGATTGAAAACTCCCACCATGAGGTTACATAAACTTTAAAGACACTAGGAGATCTCTAAAAGCTAATTTTTTGGGCGGGGAAAGATGGGGTGACAACAGTGTTTTCTCAGAAAAAACCCCTGTGCCTTGGTACCACTGTTAGGACAATGCTGTAGAGATAAATCCTGCCTTACATGAAAAAAACAAACATAATTCCACAATTTCCTATAGTATTAATACCCAAAGAGAAATGAATAATTTCCAAAAAAATAAACTCAAAAGAAAAATTCCTCTAAAATTAACTTTTAAAGTACTACCATTAAAAATACAGTTTTTTATTAAAAAATGCAAAACAAAACTATTTGGAAAGGTGAGGAGAATGCCCAGGGGGCGTGGTTAAGTACCTCACTACCCTACAAGGACACCTAATACTCTCCCTTAGAAGATGGGGAACCCCCCGAAAAGGGCGACCCGGTACAGTGTCCCCCATATATACCCTAATAGTCCCTTACTAATACAAAAAATGGGGCTTACAATCTAAGGGCAAAAAAAAAATAAAAGACATTCACAGCAATTTTTATGGATTTCCCGGACCTGAACATATAAGACAACAAATCCCAGGGTATTCCCCGACACTGCGTTTCGTCCCAATCAGGGACTTCTCAATGGGGTCAAAAGAGAGTAAAAAATACAAGGGTATAAGTGCTGTGTTAGTTGGAAAAAAAACATATACCTTTTTGCGAAAATATCACCAGGCGTGTGCCCTCAGTCTCAGGTGAAACAAAACCCCCAGTAGGGATATAGAGAGATTGTGTACTCCCGGGGGGCAAAACGATCACAACCCCCCAACTGCACTTTTTCACACACCATACTTTTAGAGTAACTACCTACCATTAAATGAAGCGCCGCCCACTCCAATCTCTCTCACCACCTGTATCTTGTGTAACGATACCTGTGGAATGGGGAAAACTGTCTCAAACACATAATAAATGTGTTGTTAAGCGTGTACACCAGTATTTTTGGCAATTGCACTAGAATTCTGGTGCAAGTCCCATAATAAATGTGCCCCAATATGCCACAAAATAAATCAAGCCACTCTAATCTAGTGTCCAAAGGAGCCGCTCATCCTGGCACATGTAAAGAGTAGTACAAAACAGAGGAACTACTGTGCCAATAATCACTGCACTGCACTGATACAGATGTTTTAAAAGTAAAATCTTCGTGATAGTCTGCTGCATCACAGGCTGGGACATTGCATTTTGAAACTACACTTAACATACAATGTCCCAGAAAGACCATTATGTGTTAAAAATACTGTATTCTGAGGCCAACATAACTTGAGGGATTACTGTAATTACAATAAAATACAAAGCACATGTTATTTTACAAGATAAATCTACAAAAAATATATTAAGTCATTTTTATTATTTCATCCAAGCAGTCTTAATGCTTCTGTTTTTATAATCTAGCTAGCTTTATCTTGCAACACTCTAGTATGCCTATCCATCATATTTAAGGGATGGAAAATATGTTGCAAACCAACCAATTTCAGACACTGTGGGTCCACATTATGAATTTGTCTAACATGATTAATCAGTCTAGTACAACCCTCTCTTGGTTTTATGGGATATACTGTACATGATCTCTAAAAAGCTCAAATAAAGGGTGTATGGTTTTACCTACATAGAAAAACTTGCAAGGAGAAACTATTGCACATAAAATATAATCCAATTGGCAAGTAATCATCTCAGAATAGAGATGGATGACGCCAGCCAAATAAGTATTTGACCAGTGATCAAGGATCTACAATATGAAAAATGGGACTCATTTATGAAAATTGTCTAACTGTTAGGGTGCATCCCCACGGCAAACCGGCCGGTATTTGTCCTGTTTTGCGCCCGTCCCCACGGCTAAATTATGCAATGCGCTTAGATTAGGTGTATCAATTTTGCATTGCAAGGTACCACATGCCAGATTTTTGACAGGTTTTCTCATTCAGGTGCACTTTAATTGATTTAATGTGCTTTAAAAATAGCATGGCGGCGCCTCTTCTCAGACATGTCACCTTAGGTCTACACAGAAAATGACAAAATGCAGTAAAAATCCAATAGCATTTTAATATTTGCAGGACCAAGGTTATTGGCGTGGATTTGCGCAAAAGCCGCGGTCAGTTTTCAGATTTGTCATTGTCTCCATATAATTGAATGTATGGGAACCCGACAGCAATCTGGCAGAATCCTGCAGAATATGCAACATGTTGAATATTCCAACGGATTTTTAAATGGACAGTAAAAAAGGTGATCTGTGTAGTCTACAGTATGGATTTTTAATTGATGTCTTTGCAGCACAGGGTACCTTCAGATTTTCAGCGGATTCAAAAATATTGAACTGGGAACAGAAAATTAAAGTAAAATGGGACACAGCAGAACTAAACAGTTCTCAACAGGAATGGGGTGCATAGGGCCCACATGAGGTGTTGATTCTAGGGGCCCATTCCAAAGCTACTGTACTTTGCATCCCTGCCTTTACCATCTATGCCCTGCCCCTGCCCAATCTTGCTTCAATTTCTACAGACTGGTGTAATGGTGACTGAATTATACCGCCACATCATGGCCACATATCATCACAACACAGTGACTGAATACCGTCCATTTCACAGCCACATAGTTACCGAATAATACACCATACCATTACTGCATATAAACCATTACACTACAACCAATATTACTGGTGTACAGTGACCATACAGTGGTAGGTACCAGTTGTACACTGGCACTCTGCACACATATAAGTGATTACAGTAAAGTTAAATTCAGGGACTCACAGATGACGTCTTCTCTGATGTGTCGTTCCCTTCTCTGATGAGTTATTCTCTTTCCTTTTACTTCTCCATCAGGTTCCAGGTCATCATGATGTCTTCTCCTGGCCAAAACTTGTCTCTGCAGAATGTACAAACTCCCCATATATAGTCTCCTTAATGGTAATAATAACCTCATTGTACATAAAAAGTAAAATTGCCCTCAGATGGCTATGGGGCACTTTTGTGTGGGTTATATCTTCCTTTATGTCCCAATTAGTAGGTAAGTTAACCCCAAATATAGTAGGTAGGAATAACTCCAAAATTAGGTAGGCATATAGGTAAAGCCTCTTCTAGGTATTTAGGCCCCCTGTAGGTAGTTATGTAGGCCTCCTGTGTGAAGTTATGTAGCCCTTCTGTAGGTAGTTAAACTCCCTGTAGATAGTTAGATCCCATGTGGATAAATATATAGGCTGCTTTAGATAGGTAGGCCCCCTGTGTGTATAAAGGCTCCCTGTAGAAAGGGCCGTGTTTGCCACTAGCTACTGGAGGTCCAGTGCCTAGGTTGGCACCTAGTGGGGGTGCCATTCACAGCAAATATAGAAGAATCTTTTTTCTTTCTCTACCTGGTCCTTTGTCCCTCACTGGACTTTGTAGTAAAACCAACGTTTTCAGATTGGGGGGAGATCCGCTTACATTTTCCACGCATCAGTCAGCAGGGAGGGACGAATGGAGACTAGCAACGCTCCTCTCCCTCCCATGTAATAGGATATCAGCAGTGTGCTGATTGGTGGAGCAGCAGAAAGAAATGTCTCCTCTACTGAGAGCCGGCATACAATATACAGAGCACGCCACCTAGGAAGCCTATGATCAAGCTCTGCCAACGAGTAAGACAAACACTGCTGCCAAACTACTTGGAGACCAGCTGGTAGATAAAGGACAAGCTTTCTTGGTAGTGACCAAGTGAATGTAGCTGCCCAGTACTTACAGGCACTCTCCTGGGGAATGGGGAATGGGGGTGGAGTAGTCAACAGGCTACACATAAGAAGTCTGGCAGAGATCTAAAGAAGGAGGGGAGGAAAGAAGTCCTTGCATAACTAATATGCCAGTACTCCTGCTAGAGAGGGCTCAGAGGTTTTATATCCCTAAGCAGATCCATTTCTCACATTCCACAGATGAGGTCACAGAAATACTTTACTAATCACAGGTGCCATTGTGGGGGGATGGTTACACTCAGGTATATGGATCTGTACCGTTGGGCAAGAGTGTACTAGTGGCAGCTCCCTGCTCTGGTACTTTTCTGGCTGCCAGGGTGCTAAGCTCCCTCCATATGTGGCAGCTATCAGCTGTTAATTACAATTGGCAACCGCCATTAACGGCAGGGAATGGAGCCAGCTCCAATCCCAGATGTTAACACTTTATATGCCGCAGCATCTGAATGAATGAGGAGTACTGCTGAACTCCATTTCTCTCCACGATTGCGCCCCCGCAACATAATCGCAGGGTGATGTTTGGTTGCATAGCAGTAGGAAGCCTTATGCAGGCTTTTGCAGCCATAAGCAGGGTGTAATAGGTAATGGCTGAAAATCTTATATATGACAGATCAATATTACTGCCATATATAGGATAAGTGATTGCGTCCCCTAGTGGTCAAGTACCCTAGGGGGACTAAGTGTTAAATGAAAAATTTTTTTTTTCAAAAAACAATAATAAATATTAAGTCACCTCCTTTTTGCCACTTTACATATAAAAAATAAAAAGTTACACATGACTGGTCTTGCTGTGTTCATAAAAGTCTGATCTATTAAAATATGACACCATTTACATCGCAGAAGAAAAATATGTTAACACCAAAATTTTGCATTCTTTTTGGTTGTTTCATGTCCCCATAAAAATGAAATAAAAAGTGCTGAAAAAGTCACGTATATCCCAAACTAGTACCAATAAAAACTCCACTTTGATCTACAAAAAATGAGCTCTCGCTCAGGTTCATGGACTAAAAAAACTAAAAGGGGTTTTGCCACGATGTTAAATTGACGTGGGAACATCCCAAATGCAAATTAAAGCAAGTTTGTAATTATAAGTCATTAAAAAAAATGTACCATATTAGAATGGCCATCTCCTTTCTGTTTCAGTTGTGTACTGCTCGTTGTTAGGGGCTCCGACCAGCACATTCTCCTGGCCGCGCTTGCTCAGTTGAACCTTCTCTCTGTGATGGCTGGGCTCGGGAACGCGCATTGCCGCACATGCATGCTCCCTCCCTGCCCGACCATCACATTCTTCTGTAATGTAGCTCGCAGTGCTGTAATTTCTCCCCCAAGTTCTCATCTCCACTGCGGCACCTATTCTCAGCCCTGTGTAAAAGCGCCTCTCCCCCGCTGTCAGCTGTCTCCTGCGATCTAAGCCCCGTAACCACACAGCTGATCCCTGCTGCCAGTCATCCCTGTGTCCTCACTGCCCTCCGTGTAATCACAGCTGATCGCTCCTTAAGCCCTCTCGATCTCCTCACTGCCCTCCGTGTAATCACAGCTGATCGCTCCTCAAGCCCTCTCGATCTCCTCACTGCTCTCTCTGCGTAATCACACTGATCGCCCTCAAGCCTCTCGATCTCCTCAATGCCTCCGTGTAATCACAGCTGATCGCTCCTCAACCCTCTCGATCTCTCACTGCTCTCCGTGTAATCACAGCTGATCCCTCCTGCCAGGCATCTCGATGTCCTCACTGATCGCCCTCCTGTAATCACAGCTGATCCCTCCTTCCTTTCATCTCGATCTGATCACTGCCCTCCGTGTAATCACAGCTGATCCCTCCTGCCAGGCATCTCGATCTCCTCACTGCCCTCCGTGTAATCACAGCTGATCCCTCCTGCCAGCCATCTCGATCTCCTCACTGCTCTCTGTGTAATCACAGCTGATCCCTCCTGCCAGCCATCTCGATCTCCTCACTGCTCTCTGTGTAATCACAGCTGATCGATCCTGCCAGCCCTCTCGATCTCCTCACTGCTCTCTGTGTAATCACAGCTGATCCCTCCTGCCAGGCATCTCGATCTCCTCACTGCTCTCTGTGTAATCACAGCTGATCCCTCCTGCCAGCCATCTCGATCTCCTCACTGCTCTCTGTGTAATCACAGCTGATCGATCCTGCCAGCCCTCTCGATCTCCTCACTGCTCTCTGTGTAATCACAGCTGATCCCTCCTGCCAGGCATCTCGATCTCCTCACTGCCCTCTGTGTAATCACAGCTGATCCCTCCTGCCAGCCATCTCGATCTCCTCACTGCTCTCTGTGTAATCACAGCTGATCCCTCCTGCCAGGCATCTCGATCTCCTCACTGCCCTCCGTGTAATCACAGATGATCCCTCCTCAAGCCATCTCGATCTCCTCATTGCTCTCTCTGGTAATCACAGCTGATCGCTCCTCAAGCCTCTTGATCTCCTCACTGCCCTCCGTGTAATCCACAGCTGATCGCTCCTCAAGCCCTCTCGATCTCCTCCATGCCTCTCTGGTAATCACAGCTGATCCCTCCTGCCGGCATCTCGATCTCCTCACTGCCCTCCGTGTAATCACAGCTGATCCTCCTGCCAGCATCTCGATCTCCTCACTGCCCTCCGTGTAATCACAGCTGATCCCTCCTGCCAGGCATCTCATCTCCTCACTGCCCTCCGTGTAATCACAGCTGATCCCTCCTGCAAGCCCTCTCCATCTCCTCACTGCCCTCCGTGTAATCACAGCTGATCCCTCCTGCAAACCCTCACGAACACCTCACTGCCCTCCGTGTAATAACAGCTGATCCTCCTCAAGCCCTCTCGATCTCCTCACTGCCTCCTGCGTAATCACAGCTGATCCTCCTCAAGCCCTCTCGATCTCCTCACTGCCCTCCGTGTAATCACAGCTGATCGCTCCTCAAGCCCTCTCGATCTCCTCACTGCCCTCCAGTTAATCACAGCTGATCGCTCCTCAAGCCCTCTCGATCTCCTCACTGCTCCTCCTGTGTAATCACAGCTGATCGCTCCTCAAGCCCTCTCGATCTCCTCACTGCCCTCCGTGTAATCACAGCTGATCGCTCCTCAAGCCCTCTCGATCTCCTCACTGCTCTCTCTGCGTAATCACAGCTGATCGCTCCTCAAGCCCTCTCGATCTCCTCACTGCCCTCCGTGTAATCACAGCTGATCGCTCCTCAAGCCCTCTCGATCTCCTCACTGCTCTCCGTGTAATCACAGCTGATCCTTCCTGCCAGGCTCTCGAATCTCCTCACTGATCTCCCTCCTGTAATCACAGCTGATCCCTCCTCACGGCCTCTCGATCTCCTCACTGCCATCCGTGTAATCACAGCTGATCCCTCCTGCCAGCCATCTCGATCTCCTCACTGCCCTCCATGTAATCACAGCTGATCCCTCCTGCCAGCATCTCGATCTACTCACTGCTCCTCGTGTAATCACAGCTGATCCCTCCTGCCAGCCATCTCGATCTCCTCATGCTCTCTCTGTGTAATCACAGCTGATCGATCCTGCCAGCCCTCTCGATCTCCTCACTGCTCTCTGTGTAATCACAGCTGAACCCTCCTGCCAGCATCTCGATCTCCTCACTGCTCTCTGTTTAATCACAGCTGATCCCCCTGCCATCCATCTCGATCTCCTCACTGCTCTCTGTGTAATCACAGCTGATCGATCCTGCCAGGCATCTCGATCTCCTCACTGCTCTCTGTGTAATCACAGCTGATCCCTCCTGCCAGGCATCTCGATCTCCTCACTGCTCTCTGTGTAATCACAGCTGATCCCTCCTGCCAGGCATCTCGATCTCCTCACTGCCTCTGTGTAATCACAGCTGATCCCTCCTGCCAGAAATCTCGATCTCCTCACTGCCTCTGTGTAATCACAGCTGATCCCTCCTGCAAGCCCTCTCGATCTCCTCACTGACCTCCATGTAATCACAGCTGATCCCTCCTGCAAGCCCTCTCGATCTCCTCACTGCCCTCCGTGTAATCACAGCTGATCGCTCCTCAAGCCCTCTCGATCTCCTCATTGCTCTCTCTGCGTAATCACAGCTGATCGCCTCAAGCCCTCCTCGATTCTCATGCCCCGGTATCCATGATTGCTCCTCAGCCCTCTCGATTCTCAGCTCTCTGTGTAATCACAGCTGATCCCTCCTGCCAGCATCTCGATCTCCTCACTGCCCTCCATGTAATCACAGCTGATCCCTCCTGCCAAGCCTCTCGATCTCCTCACTTGCCCTCCGTGTAATCACAGCTGATCCCTCCTCCAGCATTCAATCTCACTCACTGCCCTCGTTATCACAGCGATCTCCTTCAACCTCTCGATCTCCTCACTGCCTCCGTGTAATCACAGCTGATCCCTCCTCAAGCCCATCTCGATCTCCTCACTGCCTTCGTGTAATCACAGCTGATCGCCTCCTCAAGCCCTCTCGATCTCCTCACTGCTCTCTCTGCGTAATCACAGCTGATCGCTCCTCAAGCCCTCTCGATCTCCTCACTGCCCTTCGTGTAATCACAGCTGATCGCTCCTCAAGCCCTCTCGATCTCCTCACTGCCCTCCGTGTAATCACAGCTGATCGCTCCTCAAGCCCTCTCGATCTCCTCACTGCTCTCTCTGTGTAATCACAGCTGATCGCTCCTCAAGTCCTCTCTATCTCCTCACTGCCCTCCGTGTAATCACAGCTGATCGCTCCTCAAGCCCTCTCGATCTCCTCACTGCTCTCTCTGCTTAACACAGCTGATCGCTCTCAAGCCCTCTCATCTCCTCCTGCCCTCCGTGAATCACAGCTGATCGCTCCTCAAGCCTCTCGATCTCTACTGCCTCCGTGTAATCTCAGCTGATCCCTCCTGCCAGGCATCTCGATCTCCCTCACTGATCCCTCCTGTAATCACAGCTGATCCCTCCTGACAGGCATCTCGATCTCCTCACTGCCCTCCTTGTAATCACAGCTGATCCCTCCTGCCAGCCATCTCGATCTCCTCACTGCGCTCAGTGTAATCACAGCTGATCCCTCCTGCCAGCCATCTCGATCTCCTCACTGCTCTCTGTGTAATCACAGCTGATCCCTCCTGCCAGCCCTCTCGATCTCCTCACTGCTCTCTGTGTAATCACAGCTGATCCCTCCTGCCAGGCATCTCGATCTCCTCACTGCTCTCTGTGTAATCACAGCTGATCCCTCCTGCCAGGCATCTCGATCTCCTCACTGCTCTCTGTGTAATCACAGCTGATCGATCCTGCCAGGCATCTCGATCTCCTCACTGCTCTCTGTGTAATCACAGCTGATCCCTCCTGCCAGGCATCTCGATCTCCTCACTGCTCTCTGTGTAATCACAGCTGATCCCTCCTGCCAGCCATCTCGATCTCCTCACTGCTCTCTGTGTAATCATAGCTGATCCCTCCTGCCAGAAATCTCGATCTCCTCACTGCCCTCCATGTAATCACAGCTGATCCCTCTTGCAAGCCCTCTCGATCTCCTCACTGCCCTCCGTGTAATCACAGCTGATCCCTCCTGCCAGACATCTCGATCTCCTCACCGCCCTCCGTGTAATCAAAGCTGATCGCTCCTCAAGCCCTCTCGATCCCCTCACTGCTCTCTCTGCGTAATCACAGCTGATCGCTCCTCAAGCCCTCTCGATCTCCTCACTGCCCTCCGTGTAATCACAGCTGATCGCTCCTCAAGCCCTCTCGATCTCCTCACTGCTCTCCGTGTAATCACAGCTGATCCCTCCTGCCAGGCATCTCGATCTCCTCACTGCCCTCCTTGTCATCACAGCTGATCCTCCTGCCAGCCATCTCGATCTCCTCACTGCCCTCCGTGTAATCACAGCTGATCCCACCTGCCAGGCATCTCGATCTCCTCACTGCCCTCCGTGTAATCACAGCTGATCCCTCCTGCAAGCCCTCTCCATCTCCTCACTGCCCTCCGTGTAATCACAGCTGATCCCTCCTGCAAGCCCTCTCGATCTCCTCACTGCCCTCCGTGTAATCACAGCTGATCGCTCCTCAAGCCCTCTCGATCTCCTCACTGCTCTCCGTGTAATCACAGCTGATCCCTCCTGCCAGGCATCTCGATCTCCTCACTGATCTCCCTCCTGTAATCACAGCTGATCCCTCCTGCCAGGCATCTCGATCTCCTCTCTGCTCTCTGTGTAATCACAGCTGATCCCTCCTGCCAGGCATCTCGATCTCCTCACTGCCCTCCGTGTAATCACAGCTGATCCCTCCTCAAGCCCTCTCGATCTCCTCACTGCCCTCCGTGTAATCACAGCTGATCCCTCCTGCCAGGCATCTCGATCTCCTCACTGCTCTCTGTGTAATCACAGCTGAGCCCGCCTGCAAGCCATCTCGATCTCCTCACTGCTCTCTGTGTAATCACAGCTGATTCCTCCTGCAAGCCCTCTTGATCTCTTCACTGCTCTCTGTGTAATCACAGCTGATCCCTCCTGCCAGCCCTCTCAATCTCCTCACTGCTCTCCGTGTAATCACAGCTGATCCCTCCTGCAAGCCCTCTCGATCTCCTCACTGCCCTCCGTGTAATCACAGCTGATCCCTCCTGCAAGCCCTCTCGATCTCCTCACTGCCCTCCGTATAATCACAACTGATCCCTCCTCAAGCCATCTCGATCTCCTCACTGCCCTCCGTGTAATCACAGCTGATCCCTCCTCAAGCCATCTCGATCTCCTCACTGCCCTCCGTGTAATCACAGCTGATCCCTCCTCAAGCCATCTCGATCTCCTCACTGCCCTCCGTGTGTCCTCACAGCTCCTGTGTGTTGTCACTTCTCTCTGTGTTCTAGCCAAGCAATTGCTATTTGTGCTTAGCTAGAGCACAGAGATCTTCCCCCTGCTGAGGCTGCCTGAACACTGAGTATTCAGCCTCGGGGGCGCGCACAGGAGGTGGTGTGATGACCTCACAAAGGGGCGGGGCTTTAAACAGGTTTTTTTTTTTTCTGAAGTTGAAGACGCCCCTCTTCTAGCCAGGAACATAGCAACGGGACTGGTAAGCACCAGAAGAGAGGTTGTGGCAAAACCCCTTTAAGAATTATTGGTCCCAGAAAAATAGAATTCAGCAAAAATGTAAAAAGAAAAAGTTTTTTTCTCTAAAGTGCTAAAACATAAAAAATCTCTATAAATTTGGTATCGCTGCAATTGCATTGACTTGTAGAATACAGATAATACATAATTTATACTGAAGAGTGAGCTCCATAAAAACTGCACACTCATAAAAATAGCGCAGTTGTAGAATTTCATATTCCACCCCACATAGACTTGTTTTGGGTTTTCCCCAAAAAAAAAAAAAAAAAAAAAAAGTACCCCGGCCACAAAAAAAAACCCCCAATGCATGCAGACAAAAAAATTTAAAACAATTCTTGGAAAGCAGGGAGAAAAACACGAAACCCAAAAATGGCTGCGACCTTGAAACAAAACATGCTCATAGGGAAGGAGGTCAGGAGAGTGGAGTCCTCTTCTAGACCTACTTCTCCCAGCAGCCAGATACCCAGCAATGAGACTTTTAGTCTTTGCAGTGCAGATCCATACCTTAAATTTATATTTGGTGTAAAATTTGACGATTTTAAAGGATGGTCGCTTTGTGGGGCGCCCCCGGGGATCCCGCTTCCCCGGGGGTGGCCGTTTTTTCATTTTACACTTAAAGGTTGGAAAAGTGCATTTGTCTGCAATGTAAAAGTATGCAGCATTTAGTCGTAAACCATTGACAAAACTGAAGGATTTTGTTGCAGATTTGTTTTTGGGAAATGACAGTAATACGTACTTTCTCTAATATACTGCAGATTTTCCACACAAAAATCTGTTGTGAAAATCCACAGCATTTCTGAACCATATGCATATCTCCTAAAGTACAAATGTAATTTATGGTTCTGCACTGAAGCTCTTGGGGACTGAAAAAAAAGCGGGTCCCGGCTGTGGTACATTTTACAAGAAGCAATGTTGTGTGGGGTAAAACCTGATTTTTATGAGTGTACTCTAGTACAGAGATTTTCTGACTGTATTGCAGTATGGACTCCAGCCATCACCTTCTTGCTCCCTATATGCTATGGGTATATCCACACAGTGTAAATTTACACAAAAAAAATGCCTATTCTTTTTTTTTTTGAAATGAAAGCCCAAAATTAGGGCGTTTGTGCGATGAAAATACGCTCCACCATTGTTTCTATAGGTTTTTATTGGCGTAAAGAATTGACAAGGCACTTAATTTTATACCCCGTAAAAGCCCAAAAAAAAGGGTTTGAAATTTATGTAGTAAAATAGGTGCGGGGAATGATTGGCATGTATTTAAAAAATTAATGCGAGGAGCAAAAAAACATTTTTTGGGAAAAACGTATTTTGGAAAACAAAAAACCAGCCCCCAGATTAAGTTTTGACGGGGCAATCCTTTGAGGATATACCCTCCCTCCCAATCCTAAAAAAATTCTACAAAAAACCCACAGGGAAAGAAATTAAATGGACCAAAAAAACTTAATTTTTAACCCCAAATTTTGTCAATGAAAATATTAGAACCCCAACAGAAAGAAAATAAAATATTTTATTGATGTATGGGATGGAAAGTTGAGTTTTATTGGTCCATGCAATTCTTTCCATGTGGTTTTATGTATAAACTTATTTTGGGCCATATTTAAGCGCAAAATAAACCCCCAAAACCCAAAAAAACCCGCATCCCGGCCCCCTGTGGGGGGCGCTTTTATTCACATAAACCCCCCCCTGTGCCCAGCACCATTTCTCACTGACTTTTCCCAGCATTTAAATTGTTTTTCCTATTTTCCCTTTTATGGGGGAAACCCGGGGGGTTTTAGTCCTACCCTTTTTGGCAACCCCGGGGTTTTACAACCTTACAATTTTTTTTTATATATTGTGTTTGGCAAAATCTATAGAGGCAAGTTTAAAGCCGCCCGATAATAAAAAATTTCCTTTCTATTTCCATAAAGCAGGAGAATTTTATAGGCAGGGACTCCAAAACCCGAGAAGCGTCAACCTTTTTAGTCAAATGGATGTAATATTTTTTTCTGCGTCCCGATCAGAAAATTTTAAAAGGGTTTTTACCCTGATGTTTAAATCCCCCAGAGCTGGCATGCCGTCCAAGCATGTGAATTTAGGAGGGCTAAATTGCTTTTTGGACTTCCCCCCTTGTTCACTTCTGTAAGGGGGTTCCCAAAAAAAATAGCTGAGTGTGTGTGCCTGGCTATGTCTTGATGCTCCCATATCAGTTAATGGAGTTGATGGCCGCAGGTGTCGCCCTCCTCATTCACATGCAAGGCCAAAACTCCAGCTTAGTGGAGGGCCAACGCTAGGGTTTTTTCCTTTATTTAAAAAACCCCCTTTTAAAAAATTTGCCCAGTCTGCAGTTTTTGTGAAACTATGGGGGGAAAAAAAGAAAACGCTAAGGGGTAAGACTTTCTTTATTTTCCCCAAAAAAATCAATCACAGCTTTCCCCTTTAAATTTTAGATAGGCTCTGAAAAAAAGAAAGGGGAGCCCGAATTTGGGTTTTATGGGCAAGAAAAAAGTCCTTTGATTCAAAACAATTTTTATAAAGAGGCCCCAAGTGGGTTTCTATAAAGTGTAAACCAAACACAGTTGGTTGTTTTAACAAATCAAAGGGATTGTGGTGAAAAATAGGTCAAATATACTATTGTTTGGATGGGATGACTAACTTTTGACTTTTCAGTATAGTGGTGTTATACAGTCATGGTATGGTGGTGTTATCTAGTCATGTTATGGTGGTTATAGTTATCAATTGTGTTTATTAATATTTCAGTGTACAGCTAATCTATGTTTAAAAATTCAGGATTCTGGTATCGCAAGTGTGCAATGTATTTCCCAATAGAGCATGTGTCTTGGGGAACGTGGTCCATGGCAATGGACACCAGAGCCTGGCAGTTACCAAGACAGCAATGGCAGGTATAAGACTAGGTTTACACTGCATCGGACAAAAAACAGCCGAAAGTCGACCTTTTTCTATTGTCACATTTTGCGCAAAAACCGCAGTCGGTTTTCTTATTTTGCCGTCAGCCCATACAATTGATTGTATGGGAAGACGACAAACTCAAAGCATTGACGTATTATACATGTTGTATAATACACCGGAGCCAGAAGACGAGCGGAGAAAAAAATTGACCTGTGTAGACTACAGGTCATTTTTTCTATTAATGCCTATGGGCAGGCTGAATGATTGTATTTTTGGCAGTTTTAGAATCCTAAAACCGCAGAAAATAAGATCGTTTGTCATTGCAGCCTAAGGGCTTGTTCACACGGGGTTTTCAATCCGTGTTACACTCGCTTTAGGGATCCGTCTTGGGGTCCGCTCTGTTGGTCCCCAAGACGGATCTAATAATTAGCAGTGAGATTCTCAATGCTCGCTGTGCTGAACATGCAGCAGCGTTCACATGACAGAACTCAGCTGCGTGTTTCAATAGCGCAGCTGCGCTGCGTCGTGAAAAGAATTGCATGTCAATTCTTTTCAAGAATATATATATATTAATATATAAATAAATATATAATATATATAAATAAATATATATATATAGAACACTTGTAGGTAGGTATAGAGGCCACCTCTAGGTAGGTAGACCCCATGTAGGTATAGCCCCTGTAGATAGGTAGTTATATAGAGCACAAATTGGTAGAAAACCTGTTGAAGATATCTATTCTCTCTGTATGTAGGCCCCCTGTAGGTATATATGTTTCCTGTAAGTATATAGATCCTCTGTAGGAAGGTAAATCCCCTGTAGGTAAGTATGCAGACTCACTGTAGGTAGGTATATAGATCACCTCTAGGTATATATGCCCCCTGTAGATAATATATTTATATATAATATATAATATAATATATATATATGCCCCCTGTAGGTATACTGGTATATATTTCCCTCTGTAGGTATACTTGCCTCCTGTAGACTTATATGCCCCTTTATGTATACTTGCCGCCTGTACTTATTCTTGCCCCCTGTAGTAAATATGCACTTGTAGATATACTTGCCCCCTGTAGGTTTATATGCCCCCTGTAAGTATGCTTGGCCCCGTAGGTAAATATGCCCTTTGTAGGTATACTTGCCCCCTGCAGGTATATATGCCCTTTGTAGTTATACTTGTATATATACCCCTGTAGGTATCCTTGTCCCCTTAAGGTCTAGATGCCACCTTTAGGTATATTTGCCACATGTAGTTATACTTGCCCTCTATAGGTATATATGCCCCCTGTAGGTATATATGTCCCCTATGTGTATACTAGCCCCCTGTAGGTACATATGCTCCCTGAAGTATTTGTGTCAGACCCGGGGCCCAACACCAGTCCAACTCTGTAACTAAATATGTAAGATATTAGAATCAGAATGCAAGCAGATCACAAGACTCAAGCTCTCAGCTTAATGGTATACTCTGCACTAGTCACCAAATGAAACCCAACTTTAAAGAGGGCTAGCAATCAACCATACATACTAATGAAGCTCACATATGTTACATGGTCAGCTGATCAGTCCTGATCAGCCATTGATTGGACACAGGTGAGAACTCAGATTGGTTCTGCTCCAACCTCAGCCCAAGCTAGCCGAAAAGGAATACTCCTGCTAATTTGCCTTCTCCAGCTAACTAGATCAGATGAGACAACTGCCTCAGACAACTTTCAGGACTGATCAGCTAACCATCTAGTACATGTGAGCTTGATTAATGTAAATGGTTGATTGCTAGCCCTCAATAAAGCTGAGTTTCACTTGGTGGCTGGTGCACAGTATACTGTTAAGCTGACAGCTTCTGCTTCAACTCCAGGTTGAGGCTAGGTAACAGGCATAAAATAGTCTAAAAGGGACAAAACACTCCTAACAAAATAGTACCATTATACACTTTGTCCCCCACAAAACAATCCCCCTTATGGCTGTGTTCATGCAAAAATAAAAGTCGTCACTAGTGTTACGAAAAGTTTGAGAAAAGTTATGTTCGACTTTACGTTTTTTTAGAACGCAAACTGAACCGAGCTTTTTACTGTTCGTTCGATAAAACTTTGCATTCGAGACATGTGCTCAACGTGCCATTTTTAGTTTCGCTTTTACCTGCTTCCTGCAGTTTTGGTAGTCATCCAATCAGTGCACAGCACATAGGAGTGTACAAAAAAGTCACCACTCAGTGTGTTTGGATCTCATTGGTTGCTAAAATCACATGACTCTGTTAATTAGTCACATTTTCCTGTTAAACGCCTTTCGAGTTTACCTCTGTATAAACACGATTCTGTCTGCTGTTGCATGTTGGGGGGGCAGCAAGCTTAGGGAACCCATACACAGCAATATTTAGGGATTTTTTTTGGGCTGGCTGCATCTTTCCCATCTTTATTCTGAGTGCCCAAAAGTTCATTTTTCGGGTTTTGGGGTACAGCTACTGCAGGAAACACCATTAGAAATATTCCATAGAAAGAAATCTATTTGTAATACTATTTGCTTGCCCAAATTTTGGATTCAAAAAAAGTTCTGTTTTTGCAGGTTCACCCGGGTTCTTTCCCTAAACACTTAAAAATTCCATAAAAGAAATCATTTTTTAATACTTTTTTTGCTGCAAATTTTGGGATTTAAGAAAAAATTTTGTTTTGCAGTGTTGCTATGGGGATTCCAAAAGACACCCAAAAAGATTTCTATAGAAAAAAATCTATTTCAAAAAACTATTTTTTTGCTGCAAAATTTTTGGGGTTCAAGAAAAGTTTTGTTTTTTCAGTTTGCTGCCAGGTTTTTTTCCATAAGACACCATTAACAGATATTTTCCATATTTAAAAAATCTATTTGTAAAACTATTTTTCTTGCTGCAAATTTTGGGATTTAAATAAAATTCTGTTTTTCATGTTGCTTATAGGGTTTTTTCATAAGACATGTTAAAAGATGAAAATTTTATAAAAGAAATCTATTTTTTTTTAATACTATTGCTTGCTGCAAATTTGGGATCAAAAAGTTTTGTTTTGCTGTGTTTCTGCTAGGGGTTTCCCCCAAAGACACCGTTAACGATATTCCATAGAAAGGAAAAACCCTTTAAAAAGTTTGCTTGCTGTAAATTTTTGGGGTTCAAGAAAAGTTCTGTTTTTCAGTGTTGTTTGCCAGGTTTTCCATAAGACAACTGTTAACAGATCTTCCATAGAAGAAATCTATTTTAAATACTATTTGTTTGCGCAAATTTGGATTCAACAAAGTTGAGGGGGTACAGCTACGCGGAAAAACACCTTAAAAAATATTCCATAGAAAAAAAACTTTTTTGTAATACATTTGTTTTGCCGCAAATTTTTGGGAATTTCAAAAAAAATTTTGTTTTGCAGGGTTTGGGAAGAGTTCTTCAAAAAAGACGTGAACAAATTTGCCCTTTTTAAATATTTATCTTTTGAACTTTGGAGTAAAACTAGAGGGGGGGAAAGCAAGCAAGGGGGGGGCCCCATGGGCCCGTGGAGCTAGAGCTACGAGACAAGGCACTCATTCCAGTGCTCCAGACAACACACAAGTGAGCACATCGTCAGTCGCAGGACCATCAGGCCTACAAAAAGATGGTTTGGATGACAGCATAGTAAAAGCAGGAATCAGCTTTATTCCAAGTGCAGACACCATCACAACGTTTTGGCCTGTCAGTGCATGGCATTTTTCAAGCAGCATGTTTTTGTTTTTTGTTTTTTATGACCATCAGGCCTATCATCGCTTGGTCGGTTGCCTGTGCATCTCATTTCTGAAGAGTATTGGCAATCTGTTCTTCAGTGGTTAACACACCCTGCATCCAACGGTTTTACCTCCTTTTCCTCTCATTCACGGCCACAAATGTCATAATCATCATCAGTCCAACCTGAAGCAAACATGGGCCAAATGTCACCGAATATACAGACCACTTTAAATGATCCATATTCTGAAGACCTCATTGATGACACAATGCGGTTGGGGTCAGAAGGCATTTCAAAAGATCAAAAGGCCAAACAGGAAGATTTTGTCTGATGTGACGCCCAACCACTGATGCCCTAAGAGAAGGAGAAGGAAGCTGGTCCGTCGGCAGAAATATCAAGCGGTCAGTGGTGCCTCACAGTACCTGTGGCTTCTAGCCTA